>OMPJ01021264.1:11788-45494 GCA_900312935.1 Carapus acus
TCCCTCTCTCTCTGTCTCTCTCTCTCCCTCTTTCGCTCTGTGTGTGTGTGTGTGTGTGTGTGTGTGTGTGTGTGTGTGTGTGTGTGTGGTGATGGCCTAAAATCGTCAAACAGGAGAGAATGGCATGAAGAGTTGGTGGACAGCTCCTCCAACACTACACCTGCTGGGCCATCCTTAAATATATTAAATAAATCACATAAATATACAGTACAACTTCAGTCACTACAGCTCACTATCTTTGCACATTCAACTAACACATTTAAATCAAAAGTTCAAATCTAAAACCAAAGTGTTTCCATATTCTTCGATCAAACGGATCAATTCTACAGCAGAAGAACTGACTCAGTCCCATAGGTCACAATTGTCAACCTTCGTCAAACATCACAAGGTTTTGGTTAATGATTGAAATGCAGGATGTTTAAATACTTTGGTGTAGTTTCCATGTTGTAACTGAGCAAGAAAAAAAAAAGACTTCCACAAATTTTGGTCAAACTACACAAATAAAGTGGTATCTTTGGGGCTTTAGCAACTTGGTTGTTTAAAGTAAAGCCATTTCAGTCAACCCTTGTCTTCTGTCAAACATCTCAATCTCTCTCTGTCTGCCAGCCTGTGTGCATAGGTTGTCGGTGGCCTGCCAGAGATGGCTGACCTAGGATATGTAGGACACAGAGGTGTGCGTTGTGGGAGAAGTTATGCTGCAAAGCTCTGCTCCTTGATTGGAGGCCTGATTTCTCGAGATGCTACTTCAGTAGTTTGATTTGGACAAAGAGGGTGAGGGGCAGCATCCATGTTTTCCTGTGGGTACTTTTGATATAAAGAATTACTTGAGAACAACTATTGTCTACTATTACGACTATCAGAATGACAATTCCAATTTTGATCAAGAGCCTGGAGACATGTGGGAATTTGTTTATCAATCATTAGGAGCCAGTTTTGCTTTTGCAAACTTCTCTTTCTTACTTGGTATGTGATCTTTTGGAATTTGGTGTGTCTGCTTTTCTCCTTTTCCGTCTATCTCTTTAGTTTGTTTTCAATATTCTTTCCTCTTGCTCAGTTAATCTGTCATTATTACTTCCCATGATCAACATCTGGGCTGTAGCAGGCTGAGGCTGACTGAGTGTTTGGACAGATTGAGTGGTTTTTCCCTTTAATTTGAAGGCTGTTGATATAAATCTTAAAAGACAAAAAAAAGGACATCATACTTACAGCTTTGCTTTTCTGCACTTCCCTGAAGTCATTGAAGGCACTAACTACTTACTGAGGACGCGACTGGTCCTGAATTCTACGTGACAGACAGAGTGACGAACATTCAAGTGATATTCGAGTGGCTCCTTTACATTCTTCGTGCTAATCACAACGGCCATATGGGGGAAATGGCGAGTTTGCCATCTCCAAAGATAGACAATACATTGACAGGCGTGTACAGAGGGACCACAGGACAGACAGTAGACTCTCGGGTCTGCTGTGACAACAGGCTTGCAGTTTGGAAATTGACTTTCAGCATTTCAAGTCCATTAGTGCAGCATCTGTCTTCAAACATACTGATAAACAGTCATTGTCTTTGAAGGCAACCACTGTGTGTGTGTGTGTGTGTGTGTGTGTGTGTGTGTGCTTGTGTGTGTATTCTTGGTATCACCCACCAACTGAATAAAGGCACAGTGGGGGGTCCCTGATGGGGTTGGGGCCTGCGCGGTGACGCTTTTGCAAGGATAACACACCGTTGCCGTAACACTGGTTTGTGTCCGCCTCACACTGATGCGTCTCCAGCTTGGTCACATGTCCTCAGAAGGAGACACCTCATTATCACAACAGGGAGTCTCACGGATTGATCAATACCACCGGCTCCCCCTTTTGGCTTTCGGCGACTACTGAGGGCAGCAACGGATGCTGGTGACATGAAGGCACGATGATGATGAGCTGCTGTCAGTCACAGTGTCCACCACAACATCCTCCGGGCCTGAAGAATTACGTGGGGAAGACGGAGAGGGAGGAGGAGGCTAATGATGAAGAAGAGATGCAGCGACGCTCTGGTTTCACCGAGTTCATTCGCTGAAGCTGAATTTCAGGCTGGTGCCCTCTGTGCTGGGGGACGAGGGGCCCGCACTGGAGACGGTGCTGGAGGGGACGCTGCCATCTTCAGATGGCAAGACAGGCAAGAGCACAGAGAGAAAGACAAAGAGAGAGAGACAGACAAACAGACAGACAGCAAGTCATGTGAAATGCCCAGGCGCTATTGTCTAAGGAGGATCATTTGGCAAGAATCCTGCCACGCAAACACACACATTATTTTTTTGTGCAAACAGTGTGTCTGATCCCCACGGAAAGCGTTTTAGTCTCAGTGACTCCTTCTGACTGAACTAAGGGGAAAAGGTGCAGTCAGAGATGTGGCAGACATATTCAAAAAAGTAGATAAGACAGTGACAGGATGTTCATATACTGTATCTTATTTCTAAAAGGCTTGCAGTTTTCCTTTGACTTTCTGTGAAGTTCTCCAGCATTTGGCTGGTTTTGTCACATGTTCTAGCCTTGGGGGCAGCGTCGCTAGTCACACACAGGTGTGCCAGATTCTCACACCAACTGCGTAGCTGACGTCAAACCGACTTCAGCAGTGGTGGTTTGTTTATATGGTGATATAATATTCTACAGAGGGAACAGAGCAAACTTACCTTGTGCCTTCGGGCTAGGAAGGAGGGAGTCGTGTGCATGTGTGTGTTCGTGTGTGCGTTTGTAATGGGGCTACTCACGCCACAGAGGCTGACTCGGCGGGCGCAAGGATGTCTCTGACCCTGATGAGGACAGGGGGTTCTGCAGGCCGTAGAGACACGATGCACTCTGGGAGTCAAACATGCCCGAGAAGACTGGAAGAGGAAGACACGTTACTGTTCAGGACCACAAAATTATTTCATGCATTTCGCAGTACAATTGGTGGGAAATACAGTGTAAAGCAAAAGTAAGCGAGCTGTCTAAAGAACAAGGGGAACACGAGTGGTTCCAGGTTAAGAGGCAAACGACTGATTCTGAAGGAGTCGTACCTTTCAAGGTCTTGGCGTGGGCTTCGCTGCTGCTTTCACACACCGAGTTGAGGAACTCATCCACCTGCTTCAGTGAGAGCGAGTTGTGGAGCGTCTCCAGCTGGTAGATGGAGGGCACCATGGAGCAGCCTTCAAAGCCTGCACAGTGGACGGTTGAGGGGGAGGAGGAGGAGGGTGGGGGAGGGAGAAAGACGCAGCTATTCGCACATCAGATCCTCCCATCACAGAGGGATAGAAGACACTGGAGGAGGAGGAAGATGGAGTGCGTCGCAGCGAAAGTGGAGCGGAGGCACCAAAGCTCAGGTGATGCGTGTTGGACTGTTCCTTGGACAGTTAGTTTTGCAGTTCTGGGCCTGTTACTTTGTTCATGCAGCAAAAACTTGCCTGATAAATTGTGCTCACAGCTTGAGCTTGAATGAAGAAAATGTCTGACAAACAATACCAAAACAAATCAAATAATTAACATGTTTCCCACAGCAAACACTGATGGGTGAGGCACAAACAAAGACATCAGAGATGAATCCACAACACCCGTCTGCCTGGAGAGCAATCCTGCCTACCCTGCCTCTGTCTGCAACCATTGCATCCTGATGATGGTTTTTACCATGGAGAGTGTCCAACATTAGCCATGGCGTGGATTGAGCCGTCACTACTTAATGGCCTAGAGGCGCTGAAAGTCTTGACGGTGTATCGCTGGAAATTTCGCCAGTTACGCCAGCCATGCTGGGATTGACTACAGATGCTTACCACCTGCAGACAGGAGCAAATGGATAATTTGTGAAATGTCACTGAGCAATGAAAGTTTCCAAATCTCAACCTGTCAATGTGTGATGTGTTATTTTCCAAGCAGATCCAAAAAAGGAAAAAACACAAACAACACAAAGTATGAAAATAAATTGGCAGAGAAATGAGAGACTACAATAGCACTAACAGCATCCTCTACTTACACCAAAATACTGAAAAAGAACTTTGGCATGGCTGATTATACATCTACAAATCATTAATATCATCAATATTAGGATGTCTCCCTCTCTCTCTGATGTTCTGTTTGGCTGTTCTTCTCCTGCAGCTGACAAACATTTAACACAACTGTCTATTCAACAAAGGGACAAATTGTGCTGCTAGGAAAAAACGAATTTTAAAGCAACATCTGTCTTCCAGTGAAACTGAGTGGATTGCTCCCGGCCAGATGACAAACGGTCATCTGGCCGACAAACGGTTTTTCAAAAAGGAACAACAGCTGAGGGAAGGGTGCTGAATCAGCCTTAAGAATCCACAGAGAGGGCACTTGTCCAGCTTGGATATCCATCGAAAGAGATTAGTAAAGACGCAGCAACCAAAGTAAACTCTCTGTGGTGACACTTTTGCAACCGTCAAAACACTTCTGGAATCATGTTTCTCTCCAAATGCAGCCAGATTTACAACCCCAAGGAAATATCATCTGTTATGTGCAGAGCCCACTGACAGAATGAGTTCAGTTGAATGATAAAATGTGTGGAGAATTACTTAAGTAGGCTTAAGTAATATTTTGATGTAGAATTTTTCCATCCAAGCTGCAGAGATTGCATCCTCTGCATTAAAACTAAAGATAGCATCAGTCTAAACTGGGCACAGCTTATCTCCCTGGCTGACAGACTGCAGAAAACAATCATGTTCAAGTCACAATGCCTGGTGTCCAATTAGCCATTTATGGAAGTGGCCTGTGCCTAATTAACCATGGTGGTGCCACCTCAGATGTGGAACAGACTCAATCTCACTTTCTTTTAAGCTTTGGGCGACTCCTGGATTATAAAAGCCTGATGACTGTAGGCCCACATATATGCGTAGAAAAATGACTATCTTTAATCTGTTGACTACCTAACAGACGTGCAAGAGGACAGGGAGATGTGGACACAAGGAGACACCAAAATACAGACAGGAGGGGGAGGAGGAACTATGAATGCACTGAAGTTCACTTCAGTGAGGGCAGACACAGGACAGCTTGGAACCTGTGGTGGTGGGAGGGGGGTCTGACTAGTTGAAGGTAGAGACAGCAGAGAAAAACAAATGTATCGTTTGGACCCCAAAATGGGGAGAGAAACTGACTTTACAGTTCCATCCACTTGACAATATCTTCGGCCGTATTACCCCCAGAGGCAAGTTTGTTATGGCTGAGGAAACCTGATGCCCTCTGGCCACGCCATCATATTTGCAGAGTAAAAAAAAGTTCAAACAAAAAAGGCCCAGTTTGCAAAGCAGCTCGAGGGGATCTGTGTTCACATCATCACCATCAGTTTTACACTCATCATCCAACCTGACAATAATGATGTGTTCAAGTGTGCTCGGAAATACACTGTGCCACAGAGGATAGACTTCCACAAACACTATATCCATCCATCCTTGCGGAGACACTAAGGAATCGGCGAGGCAAATTGAACAGGTGCAGGCAGAGTGCTTAGTGATAGCAGTGAGCATGGATCCAACACAAGATGGTACCAACCACACTGGTGTGGTGTGGTGTGGTGGTGAAAAATTACCAGTTGTGGAGACATTCCGTGTAATTACTCGGTGAACACAGGGAAACACCGTCTCCAAAAAAAAGTCATGCAAGATCACAGGAAAACTGGAGGAGGGTCAAAATATACGTGAATAAAAACAGACATACCATTGGTTGGATGCCTGGCAAACGACACAGAAAACCTCTTAACTGGAGGCATAGAGAACAGCTCTGAGGAGATAAGAGAGGTAGCTGGGATTACTGGAAATGTGATACCTGTGTCTGCCTGTTATGCTGGTTTGCCTTTGAGTGCTGACATGAAACACAGTGGAGACAAAAAAAAATCGGGGGGAGAGAGAGAGTTGGCCCACCTAATTATCAGTGTCTGACGTGTTAGGCCATCCCTGGCAGTGAGCTCAGGGTGGGTAGAAATTAATGGAATAGGTGCACAGAAAGGTCTCAGTTTGCTGTGATCATGCAGGGAGGAGAGATGCTAGGCTCTGAACAGGTGGGCGTGGGAGGCAACGCCGACTAAAATGCCTTAATTTCACTCTCCTCCAATTGCCTGATGCTGCGTAGCTTGCTGTCTGCCCGCGAACATTTTATCGATGGAGCTAGAAATGCAATGAAACTTAACTGAGGACAGAGACACCTAGAAATCAGACCCTCAGAGTGGCATTTCTTTGTTGCCCTCAATAGAGTGGCTATTGTTCATTCATCTCATCTCGTGAATCCGGTGAAAAACAAACAGGTTGTCTTAATGTCATCCCCAGTCCAAGGTCCAAACACTTCCACACCACTGGCGTCAGTCCAGACTCACATCCTTGGCTCAGGGAACGTCGCTGAACAGAATGCACCTGACATGCAAGATGAAAGCCGCTTTGCTGCTAGCTGCTTCCATACAGCGACACCCAGTGGCCAAATTGAATACTTCAAATAATCTCAGATGTGAGGAGCGATAGGGTATTGAAGAAAAAAAGACAGAAAAAATACTCATATCAACTACTGGCTTGACTCAAGAAGATGCAGGCTTCATTTCAAATCTGTGTAATTAAGCGCCAATTTCCAGAAGATAATAACTTGCCCCTAGGAGATAATTGAACCTCCTGAAGGGACCCCATTTGGCAGTGCAGCCCACCACGCTTTGCTGTCAACAACACCAAACCAAGGGAAAGGTTGAAGGGTGAAAATGGGACTTTGGCCTCACCAAAGCTGGGCTACCAGATATTAAGGGCCACAGAACACAATCAATCAACCGTGCAAAGTCAGACAACACGCTGAAAGCTCAACATGCGGTCCGGTCCACAGCCAGTCACTATGCTGTCAAATCAGTGCATTAACAACGCATGGCAAGGCACAAAAGATATGGCTGCTACACCTGGACGCAGCCATGGCGTTTGGCAATTTGGCCAAGGAAGTAATAGCAGATTCCCCACAGTGACCCCACAGTGAACATTCCATTGTAGATTTCAAGTTTCTAAATCTTTAAAAGCAAGAATGGCAGGAATTCTCCAGGGATGATAGGGAGAGGATAGGCTCAAACAGCCACACTGTGGAGTAGGGGGAGATACAGAAGCTGAGCGAAGCGAGGGTGGAGGCGGCACGTACCGAACACACCAATCTGGCAGGGCAGACTGCCAGGAGACAGTGGTGGTTTTCTGTGGTGGTAGTGATGCGTGCGGACGTAGTCCCGCAGGTTGGGGGCGCTACAAGACACCCCGAGGGTAGAGGCACTGAAGAGGCCAGAGCAGAGTGAGCCTGTGTGAGGAGCCACAGGGTGGTGGGAGCAGAGAGGTGGGCGGTGGGTAGAGCGAGGGGTGAGGAGGTAAACAGGGTGGAAGGGGGAGGGAAAGAGGTGTGAGAAGGCGGCATAACCGTTAAGAATGCACACACCCTTGTTATAATCATTACGATACAACATTATTATTGGACAATAATGGATGATATCCATTATTTCACATTAATGTGGCAAAATCTCAAACGATGCATCAATACAGTTAGGTAAACTCAGAAATTACATTTGTTTTTAGCTGTTACAGTTTAAGGTAGATCGGTCTATTCAGTGCAACAAATTTGAGGGACTGGAACAAACATCATGAGTTTTGACAACAAAGCAGGTCTTTCATTATGAAAACATTTACAAGCACTCCTATATAAGGCCTGTTGGTGTGTGGGAGTGTGCGTTTGTGTGTGGATGTGTGCACGTGGGTGTGTGTGCATGCATGCGTGCGTGCATGTGCGCAAACAAGGTTACATGAGTGCAATGGAGGCATGGTCACCAGACTCAGCAGTGGAAATGTGATAGTTTCCCATGACATTGAAGGCCATATCTGGCGGTAAATTTGGACAGGAGAGACAACCGCTCAATCAATTTTACTTCTGACATGAAAGTAATCGACTGGGAATTTAGAATTACCAAGAGCCAACTGCCTATTTGCAAGTACATCAAACAGAACTTTGCACAAAAGCATTAGCCAGACCTGCATTAGTGACCCCAAACTATTTTTAAGTGACATTTGGACAGGGCTTTGTCCTTTTGTTCTATAAATGACATTGACCAGGATCTGAGCCGCAACACCTGTTGCACTGGGTCTTAAACAACTATGGAGTTTGTGTTGGGAGATCAAACACTCAAGGGCCCTGATAGCAATCCGACATTGACTGTTCTTAAAATACAAAGCTCCACTTGATAAGTAGGTGGAGGTTTACGAAGGAGCCGCTTTGTTGATGCGTGACGGCAGAGTCCACAGCTGCTGCCAGATATGTGAATCACAGAATTAAAGTCACAAAGTCATTCTGTGACAACAGTGGTACGTGGATTTGGATGAAATAGCACATTAAGGTGTCGCATTACATGTAATGCCTCCTCTTGGCGAGAGGCTTTTACATCAACGCTTCAGTGATTGAGTGCACTGCGGTTCAATGCAGCTGAGTGCTACACTTGCAGAGCACATGACTTACATGACTTAAACCTCCAGAGCATATGACAAACATTCTTTCTGCAAAGTAACTTTGAGTTTTTGCACTCAGGGCTTTAGAATCCTCTGTGACAGACACATGCACACAAAACTAATGTCTCGGTTTAGGTAGCAACTTTCCATGCGTGTGAATTCCACCTGGTTAGCAGGTTGTTGGAGGTTACATTACTCTGGGTGGAGTGGGAGGAGGGCTCCTTGAGCTTATTTGGGGGTGTTTTATCAGATTTTAAAAAGTTATTAATACTTTTGAATGTGAAAATGATACTTTCTCCACAGGCACAAGGGCGTAGGGTTGAACTTCAGTTCTCAACTCTACCAGACGGCCTAGCTTAGGGACTGACAAAATACATCTTCACCCACTAACTTACTGTTTTGCGTTTTCAGTTACATAGACACAGCGAATGGCATAGCCTAACAGACCTACTGGTTATTAGTATGATTCTGACATCATGTTAGCCACGGTCTGTTTTGTAAACTTTGACATTCAATATGCCACACATCTCGAAAGAGTGGAGCCAGTGTTATGGACCAGGAACCAAAGAGTCGGCCAACCTTCAGACAGATTGAAATTACACACAACACCAGACAGCCAGCTGCCTCTGCATGCAACTCGACTTGCCGCTCCCTTGCCAGAAAAGTCTGTAGTTTGATACCACCAGCTCCTCGAATACTACTCTGACATGGGAGCTGTACAATGGTTATGAGGGAGGGAGAAGATGGTAGCAGATAGAGAGAAAAAAAGATGGCCAAACCAAAAAACACAGGGTGGTGGGGAATGGAAGAGTATGCTGATGAAGGAGGAGTTCATGAGGTGGCTAGTGAATGTGGAAGTGGTTAGCAATGACATCTTGTGATAAATGTGTAGCGTTGTGGTGTCTTATCTGTAGTTGGCATAAACTCTCTCTCTCTCTTGACATACAAAGGCAAAATGAAGAGACACAAAGACCCGAGCCTACCTAGGCCACTTGGTGGTTTGATCTCAGGAGACTGTCGAGAACACAATGGGAATAATCGGTGGGATGAGGGGCCTTTGCTGGATCGGGTGGGTGAGGTCTCAGAGAGTACCTGAGTGAGGCCATGGAGACTACTTTAGAGTGTCAACATCCTTTTTCCCCACAAATTCAACTCAAATCACAGGGACAGAGAAGCATGGATATGTGTTGATATGCTTAAAGACTGTAGAATTTTAAATGCAAACCTCCATTGAGCCCGTCTTGCGATTGCGAATCATGGGGGACCTTCGCTGGATGTTGATTGGCTCAGAGATGGGAAGTACCTGATCTGGCTGGTCCTGGGAGAGATCTTCCATGCTGCCCTGATTGGGCTGTTTGTCTTGATTCTGATCAACCAGAGATTAGACAACAACATATGTCAACAGCTTTGAGTATTAAATGCGAAATCAGACACAATTACCAGTATCACGTGCACCTGTGGAGGAGAAAAAAAATCTTGTAAAATATCAAATATTGTGGTTTAAATTCTTTCACAACCGACAACTGAATAGCAGCTGACTTAAATTGAGGTTTCTCACATCTCTCTTTGTGGTGGTGTTTCGACAAAATATCTCAGAATCATAGTCACAGACACTATATTTTACCTCTGAAGATGCAGGACGAAACCCAAAGCCAAGAGGAACATTTTCTTCATCTTCACATCCTTTAACTCCTGGGCTAAAGTGAAGCTCCACATGGAAACGTTCCTCTGAGGAGGGGTCCTGCAACAACAAATACAAACACACAGTGAGATTGAGGAACTAGAGATGCTGTACAGTTATGGCTGAAGGTCAATAAATAAAAGATTGTCTGAAACAAATGATGGAGGAATAAAACCTTGTTGTTATCTTCATACAGCATGATGACGATCTGGGTCATGTAATTTAATTCAGTTACAGCACTGAGATAGTCCATCGCCTGTTTCCACTGCTGGTCTTTCACCTCCTGGCACACGCAGCATAGACAGACATAACAAATAAACAGATATACATTCTCTCTACATTACACCATAGACACACGCTGTTGTCAGTATCAGGGCCAAAACCAGACAGTTCCCATAATGAAACACAGCCCCAGAATTTATACCTAATCAGGAAAAAAATGTGTGCAACAGTTTGTGCATAAACATATACAGCCTCACACCAATTGCCACAAACAAAACACAGACGGTACTTTTAAGCACCTCTCACAGACTCAGAATCCTGTAATTATGCAGCTCCCGACTTCACCTAAGCCCGCCAGTGGAACAAAACATCTTTGACATTGATTTTGGCTGTGCTCTCTCACAATAATCACATCAAGTACATTTGCACAGACTGTCCTTAGACATGGAGGATTGAACTGTGAGAGGAAATTCCTGCAGATGCTCTACCCTGACCAGCATTCATACATTAGCTCTTTTCATTCTTTATTCAACCTCTGAGGCTCTTAGTGAGTGAAAAAATGTACTTTTGTCAAAGTTAATAAAATCTTAGCATACATCCAACAGTCCTCCGTAGCGGAAAATGCTGAGCAGGGAGTGAACGTGGCTCTCGCTGGTGAAATAGAGGCGAGTGCGGACATGACGACCAGGAGACATTACACCACGAGAATATCTAAAGAGAAGAGGCCTCATCAGTGCTCAGGGTACATGTAAAACAAACACAATTGGTGTGTGCATGCAGATGAACTGAGCAATTTTCTCACAACGGATGCAGTTTGTTCACAGCCTCGTCTTCGTGAGTCCTCTGCAGGTCCAGCTGAATCTTCTTCAGCAGCGGGATGCAGTAAGCCTGAGCAATATCCAGTTTCTCTGCTTTTGTGATACCATACTCCTGCGAAAATAGCACGAGACAAAGCAAGCCTGTTTTTATTCATGTTTTATACACACATACACGCATACACACACAATCAACAAGGACACGGGGCAGTCCCTTCACCTGTGGAATGATTATGTCAGCCAGTGCGCGGGACAGCCTGAAGAGCTCGAGTGTGTCCTCCAAGCCCAGTGAGGCATTGTGCTGCGTGTCATACTTGATGCAGTCGTAGATATCAGGGATCTTGCTAATGTCATAGCGTCCATTCTTTGTGCGAAAGTCCCTCTCCAGTTTAGACCAGCGCTGCAGCATCAACTCTAACGTCTCACTGTGGTATAGCTGCAGATCTTTGATAGGGCAAGCATGATTGTCATGATCTCCAAAGCTTTGCAGATGCAACTGCACAAGAACTGTTAGAAACGGTGGGGTTACAATTTGTGAACTAGTTAGGTCAACCTACCTGCAGACTTGGGATCTTCTAGTCTGGTGCGGATCTGTGAAGTGAGGCCCTGGATGAGGGCGTACACCTTGTCACAGGTCTTCACTGGATTCTGAATGACCTTCATGGAGTTGACCAGAGAGGGGCTGCCTGTTGAGGCCAACTGCAACCGATGGACAAAAAGAAAGCCAACAAAGACAATTGTGTATTAGAAATAAGATAACTATGTGCCCCTTATAATATGGGAGGGTAATCATCAAAGTGGTCAATAGATTTACAATTCAATTATTCAGACTGAAAAAAGAAAGGCAGCAGAACCACCAGAATATGAAAGTTTTGTACGCATTTCTAAAAATATATCAAATATTGTAATATTTAGCAAAAAACCTGGGTGTTATTCCACTCATTACCATTATTTCCTTTGAGAGGGGGAGGTGTTTTCAAAAAAATTGCTGAAAAGGTGTTGCCTAACAGTACTTTCACAATTTGTTTCATTAGCTGAAGTGATTTGCTCCTGAATATTATATCTAAGAGCTTGAAAAGAAAAACAAGTTAGACCCTGAGATCTGCAAACAAAGGTTCACAATGCTTTAGTTGAGAGGAGACTTGTATATAAACATCCAACCAAATTTTGTGGGTTTCTGGTTTGTAAAATACCTTCTCAAAGTCCTCCGGTGTGAAATCCTGGCTCTTTTGCATGATCTCATGTAACCGAGCTTTGACCTTCTGCTGGCAATCAGTCAATGAGTCACTGTCTAGCAGCCCATTCATGTTTGCACTCTTCACCATTTGGACCAGTATGGGCGTCAGCTCCCCTTCTAGGGCCAGCAAACCCTGAGGAGAAAGTAGACTGTCAGGTAAACGTACAAAACTTAAAAAAGTAAGAATAAAAATAAAAAGACTTGTATCCTGTAATTGACAAAACTACTGTGAAGTTGGGTACCTTTGCAAAAGCTGCTGCTGTCATTTGCACCCTGCCTTCGTCAGAGGCGTAGATTTTCAGGTCATGGCGGTAAGTGCTATGCAGGCGCAGAAGGCCGCAGCCAGGAAATCCAGCATAATCACCTTGTGAACACAGTAGAGCATATCATATCATCCACACCAAACAAATACCCCCTTGAAGGAGAACCCACTGTCATTTAGAAGAGAATGAAAATTGTTACATTTTAAGTATGAACTGTTGATACTTCTTTAAGGAATTTCCAATACATGGCTCTATCAAATCTTCGATGCCATCATCAAAATTAGGTGAAAGCAATGTGAAGGCAGTGAAAAGTTATTGGCAACCCAGATCCTTTACTATCTGGGAAAAAAATTGTATGACTTCAATGGTGAGAGACATTGTGTGTATAAAAATCTGGGAACAATCCAATCTGATGCAATTATGGACTGAAGGAGTTTGAAGACAGTACAGATCATATCACACTGATGCTTCATGCATTGCTCTGAAATCTCTCACCAGAGAGCCTGTTGTTATGCCATGACTCGATGATGATGCCATGCCTTTTCACAGAAAACTAACCATCAGGGGATGTGCATTTTCGTAGGTTCTTAGTCATCCAGATGACGGTTAGCGAGGAGAAGTTGAACATTGGCAACTGGACATGGTTAGCCCATAAAGACATTTCAATCCTCATTCTAACAGTAATACTTTTGGTTCAAATTTTATGTGGTATATTATCCATTTAGGGTGTTGCGGCAAATCTTACCCTGATTTGAATTGCCCGCCTCACACCCGGTATATTCATAAACGTTTTTATCATGCCAAAACCTGAATATTCTTAACAACAGAACATTTGTGGGATCGTGAGACAAAAACTGAAATAGCCTCTGGGTTGAGGAGCGTAATGCTATCATGGGCAACCTAATTTCAGTCTCTAAAATTTAACTTCTGCACAGAAACCATCCAGATAAGAGTAGAACGGTACGGCAAAAGTGTACCGCGAGACTCACAAAGCTGTTGCAATTCGATTAAGGTGAAATGAACCACGTAAGCTTGGCAGCATCAAAAGCTCAACGCACTTCAACTGCACGAGAGAGCAACTATGGAACCTGCAGTGGATCTTCTCCTTAATGCAACAACAGCGACGACATAAACACAGCAAACTTTGGCGCAGGCCATACAAAACTAAATGCTGGGTAAATGAAACAGAAATCGGAATGAGATGAGGAGAATTCACAAATTTTGTTAGTGTCTGGCAAAAGCGCGGAATGAGACAGAAAAAAGCAGGACAGTGGCATCTGAGACACTCCTCTTACCAAATTCTATAGGGGACTCACAGCCAATGGACTGACGGCTACCAGCTAGTAGTTTATACAGTGTAACAGGTAAGAAGAGAAGAGTAAAGTTAACAGGCAAGACTTTGCGTGGCAGAGAGAGGCACGGAGACAGTGACTACGATGATGGCGAGAAGTAAAGAAAGAGGAAATGATGGTTTACAATGCATAGTACTATTTTCCATTTTCAGCTCTCCTTTAATTACAGATTTCTCCAGTCTTGAACAGTGTTTTGGAATGCAACAGAATGCATCAAGAGGGGAGGCAGGAGAGAGCCAAAAGACATAGATGTAACGACGGTATACAGACGAAATGGCTGCAAGGTTGCCAAGTATACTGTAGAGACAAAACTATAGGAAAACTATAACCGGCACCCACTGCATTTCACTCGCATCAAATAGGTTCAGTTATTGTTTATACTATTCCCAAGACACGCAGTAACTACTGCAAACAAATGGGCACCAAGAGCACCCTTTGTGTGTGGTTTGAGGATTTTTTTAAAAGATGCCTGGCATGGCCCTACATGCATTTTCACTCATTCCAGGAACCTTTTCTGACTTCTCTGAGGCTCATATCTTGAGGAGTAAAAACTAAGATACAACCGCCAAGCAGACTGCCCCATGGTAGCGTCATAAAACGATTCCCCATCACACTGCATCTGAGGATGACTTGATGCTGACCCACATACCCCAAAAAAACAACAAACAGGTAAACTGGCTGTGTGTATATATATATATATATATATGTATATATATATATATATATATGCATGTGTGTGTTGTTTTAGTACCTTGACCTCCAGGGTACATGCAACGGAACGCCCTTCCCAATTCCTCAGCCTGAACCCGGCCTGCTGGCGTCAGTTCTCCTCCCCACTTCAGGACCAACAGCAGAGATGGCCCGTCCTTCTTGGAGTCTGAAATGATAAGATTTGCAAATTAGATGCACTATTGCATTACTGGCCTTTTTTCTTACATCTCTTGTCCTGATTTTCAGACACTCCAGGTTATCACTTACATGTCAACAAGAGATGGTAAGTATACAGTATGTCTGTGTGTGCAGGCATATGTACCTTCCTCTTCACTGGATGCTTTAGGCTGTCCGTTATGTAGGTAAGTCAGCTGGACTTTCCTATTGATCCCAGAAAAATGACCATACCTAGTAGTGCACAGGGAGAGTGAGCGCGAGAGCAAGGGAGAAGGGGAGATTGTGTGAGAGAGAGAGAATGATCATCTTTCAGACAGACAAAGCCTTAAGAGCTATGCACAAGAAAACTTATGCAACAACCAAGTGCACTGATTAATTTAATCTGATGAGAAGGGTACATCCAGCATTTGAGCCTTTATGTTACAATACACGAGCCACTTTTTCACTCGAAGAAGATGCAGCTTCACCCACAAAATTTGCAACCACACAACAAAATGGCTTCATCGAGACAAGAGCCACAGTCAGGTGCTACTTTTGTTGCAGCAATGATGTTTTGCATGAAGTCCACATAGCCATGATTGCTCTAATTGATTAACTGTGGAAAAGCACCAAGAGTTAAAGCAACGCTCTGCATGGACAGCAGAGCGACAACAGGAATATACTGTACAGAGAAATTCAGAGGTGAGCTGATGCGAGGTCAGAGTGCTTGAGTGCGCGATGTTACAGACAGCAAACCAAAATCAAAGGGCAGAGTGTGTGTGGTGGGTTAGTGACTAAAAATGAAATGGATGTTAATGGAGACGATACAGTCAAAGCATAAAATATAGGGAACACAACCATTTTAAAATCATCTGTGCTTCTCAATAGCTTTCTGGAATTAATGTCCACCAGGACAACTACATTTCACATTCCATGGGGAGGATGTGCTCCTAATATTTTGCACAAAGACATGTACACATACACACACAAGTAAACTCAGAAAAAGGAGGGTGGTAAAACCTCATCCTTTAAAAGTGGGAGGAGAGGTAGGGTGCATACTGAGTATCATTCAAGCTGGACTCCCTATTGGAGAGGAAAAATGGGAAAGGGAGAGGAGGAAAGGGGACAATGAAAAAGAGAAAAAACAATGAGAACATTTAAGCACAAGAGAGGGGCAGCACACTGATGTGATAAACAGGTCTGTGAGTGGACAGAAAGGTCCCTGAACGCTTCAGTAGAGACTGCAGATGAATAGCAATGAACAAGGATGGAAACGACAAGCGATGACTGATGATGATGATGGGACAGGGCAGAGTGCAGCACGAACAGTGATCGGTCTAAGCGCAATGAGTGGAAAAGGTAATACGGAGAAAGAGAAAAAGAAAAAGAGAGAAAAGGGAAAGACAGTAGAAATTACGCTCCACTATCACTCACATTTCCAGGACGGTCTTAAGTTGCTCCAGTTTGGATTTCTTCTCCTCGATCTCACAGTCAGTGTGCTGGCCCAGCTCAGCCAGCAGCAAACGGGCAATGTCCAGCACTTCCTGTGAAACGTACCAGTGACTAAAGCGATGTTGTGTTTAATACAAGCTAAGAAAGTGTAGTTCTACAGAAATTTGCTTTTTGGAAGAGAGACAATTGTGGTTTAACATGTCAACAACACTGCTAATAGAACAACCTTGACTAAAAACTTGCTAACCTGCAGCTGCTTTGGCTTTTTCAGTTTGAGCTTTCCAGACTTGTAACCTCCACATTTCTCAAACAGTTCGAAGAACCTTTGCAAACAAAACAGAACCAAATGCATTTCGTTGATTAAAACCTGAGGTACTTGTAGACCGAAAATAATCTCTCCACACTGGGTATACAGAACATTTTACAATTTTTAAACATACTCTATGACATACTAAATATTTAAAAAGTGGATTAAGTAGATGAAGTCCAGATATTGTGTTTAACAAAGTGGCGGACTTACAGAGGATGCCGCACTTCCATTTTCATCTTTTGCTTTGGTGTGCGATCTCCATGACGGATGATTGCAATGACACAGCGAAGCTCCATCCTATCATGACAGGGCGTAACACATACACGCAAGCACGCACGCACACACGGATACAATTACAATTTCACCATTGTAAGGTAACTTCTGTCCAACCTTACGCAACCCTGACAAAACACTGCGTATCAATTACATTGCGAGGCAGATGAGACTTAAACGAAAAACAAATCTTCGGGTAAAAAGAGGGTCACTGCTTGCAGTCCATTTATCTTGAATGGCTTTGCTTCCAACTGCATACCATACTAATCCACACTTCTCTTGGAATTTGGATGACAAGGTCGGATGACAAGTAGATCAAATTCACTATCTTTACACAATTTCAAATGACGTACATGGTTCCTGAGGTTGTCGGGACGATGGGGATGTCTTCAGATTCCATTGGGATCGACCAGGGGATGTGGAGTTGTGGTGCTAACTCCCTCATTACCATGTTCCTATACATTATCAGCATCAGGTTAGAAACATAGCTCAAAGTAAATTATGTTAGATGAACATATGATATCATGCATGGGATGCAAAATTTTCCCAAACATGACCCAAACAAAGCCAACTCTATGTGAGTACAAGCTATAAAAATGTCAGATGCACTACATCGGCACATATCCAGAAAGAATATTGCGTGGTTTTCAAAAGTCTTCAACTGTTGCCTTGCCATTAAGGCAGATAACATGTCTTCAAAATAAATTGCTGTCACCCCCCCGAAAGTTTTGCTTGGATCAAAGCCTGCGAAAAGCGGTGTTTTCCAGGGTCATTAAGTTTCAGTTACCCAGGCGTTATAAATCAACGGCAAACTGAGATGTACAGCTGACAAACGAGGCCATCTGAGCTGTCAAGAGCCACTAGGTAAATTACATCTTGACGTTTAAGTCCTAAGATACATTAGAAACAAGGTAAGTTGACAGAAGTGGAAACTGCAGCCCTATAGTTATCATTCCTGATAAAAAATATTCCAGATTTGATTCACTAAAGTGGTTCTGTAGGTTAGAGGATATATGATATTGAAAAAATTTTCTACGTGGGACCTCCATGACTTGGTGACTCAAACTTTCTACAACGGCAATAAAAAATGGTATTTGCTGTATCTCTTTGCAATATTGTGCCTCTTTCATAATAGGCAGTGTTTGCCGATTTTACAAATGCTTATTCTAGCACAATACCTTTCAGGAACACTCATGGACTTGCAGAAGAAAACTGGTAGTATTTAACACTATAGTCTGTGTGTATGCCTGCCTGTGTGAGTGCGTTACCTACCCCAACACTTTGGCACAGTCATCGTAGTACTTCATGGAGTTTTTAACAAAGCTAAAACCGTTGACATCACACACGAAGGAGTGGCCATTGGCTCTCAGCAGGTCAAATCCACACACAGTTTGCTGTTTATAGTCATACAAAATTGGTAAGCTTCAGTTTGGATGTGAGAAAAAAGGATGGAGACATGATGGAACTGAACAAAAACTGATGCACTGAACTGCATTCATTCATCTTTTGGCTACTGCTTTTAGGGCAGCGGCCCCTGAATGTTTCTAGTGATAAGAAATATCTACCTTGAAGGCCAGGCAGACCTTTCGCGCCACCAGTTTCTCCATGGCCGTCAGCATGACAGGATAGCGAACCTCCTTCCCTTCGCTGTCCCTCTCTACCTTCCCATCCAGGGCCGGTGACTTCCGGGCCTCTGCGTGGGCATAGTCTGGACCCACTGTGTAAACCTGGAGGATCCAGAACCAACGACACAAAGTCCATTTGAGCACAGAATGCTTAAATCAATCCGTCACTCTCAGATATCCTCCAATGAGCGCTCACAACACCTTCACGTCGGTCCCATCTGTAGGCATGAACTCCTCGTAGATGTACGATCCAGTCTTGCGCACACTGCTTTCAGGAGAGTACACGCTGCTGCGACTTCCAATCTGCAACAGAAATAAAGAGTATTCAGAGACAAAGCCTAAACATAAAAATTGCTTGTCCAGTTGTGTTGGTACCTTTCTAAACAGTCGCTGGCTGCCCCCGCCGGCAGAGGTTGGGTAATAAATATAGACATTGTGGTCCTCCGCACAAACTGGTTTCTCCACAAAGGGTTTTGGAAACACCTCTCCGTTCACCTCAACGTGGTCCTCACATTCCACCAGATTACACTCTGTAACAGAAGAGGTTGAAAGTTCCCTGAAAGTTCCCTTTCAGTTGGATCAAAACACGACACGCAATGGAAAGTTGAAAGCAAAAAGAGAAATGACTAAACAGACTTATTTAATGTGAAGGAAATCAATACACATACAATTCAAATATCTATGGTCTGGACTCAGGGAGTCAGAGTCATCTACCTTTTTGTCTGTGTGGTTCGAATTATAACTCTAATTTCCTGCTCAGGGGAATAATGAGGTGCATCTTTCTACTTTTCTACTTTTGTCATCAACCAAGGCTTGCTCACCTTCTGGATTATCAGGGTCTCTGTTCAGCACAGCATAACGAGGTAGATCAATGCCCTCTTCCTGTAAAATACGGTAAACTTCCCTCCTGTCCTGTATAAAATACTGCATATTGAGGTCATTGATGAGCAGTGGGTTCCTGAGCTTGACATACTCCACAGCTTTGTCCAGAGGAAAACCTGAAAGCATGAATGCGTACAAAAATAGGATTACCAAACACAGTTTAATTTCTTAATGTTCTGTAAACGAGACTTAATATACTACCAAAACTAATCTTCTTATGCCTCTTGCGTTGTCACTTTAGACAAATTTGGCCACAGAAATGTAAAACCACCATTTGGGCGGCATCATTGCTGTGGCATCACTTTGTGAGACTCAATAAAGAAATGAGGACGGTTGTAATGCCTAAGAATGTAAGAATAGGAACAAAATGAAATGGGCCTGGGATTTAATGTCTATGGTGACGCCAAGCACCAAAACATGAGGTTATATGTTAACAAGACCAGCCCTGTTGACGTGGTTCACGTGGTTCTCTCTCTCTGAGCACCACATATGGTCCACCGATGACTACAATTCATAACAAGCCTTAAAATAGATTTTTACAACCATGCCACAAATCATCACTGGGTGATGACAACTTACAGTCTCCTCGGAAACCCATTGAGAGAATACGGACAGACAACCTATCCCGTCATGAGGAGGGCAGTGTCTCAATAACGTTAAAGATAAAAGTAAAAACAACCACGTGCTGTTCGGTGAGGACATCTTCTCAAACCACCGCAAAATCCTGTGTAAATATCTTTCAATGTAACAACGACACCAAACAATGTCAGATTGCACTGGTCACACATACCTAAGGTCAGTGATTAGATCACTGTCTCCAAATGTTCAGTGTAAATGCATGCAGTGGAGCCACACTTGTATTATAAGCATACTGCATTGCCATCCTGATTCAAAATGCAAAACATTGCAAAAATAGCAGCTCTTATGACCTCCTGTTGGAGTGGGGACACCAGCAGCCTCAGCTGTAGATACCAGCAACAAAAAGTCAAGGTGTCATAGATGCCCAAGACAAAGTTTCCTCCCATACAAAGAGAATGCACAGAGGCTTAGATGTCTTCACCTTTAGAGTGGAAGGAGATAAGGCAGTCGCAGAGAGGCCACCTCTCTACTGGCTCCTCTAGGATCACCTCCTCGGGGAAGATAACCACATCAATGTAATCGAACTTGCATAGGCGCTCCAGGATTTCAGTCATCGGCTTGGATTTGGACTTCTTCATCATGGAGCATATGCCAACCACAATCTGACGCTCTGATGGCTGGCGGGCAGGAGAGATGCAAGGAAAGAGGAATGGAGAGAGATTAAAGAATATTTGAAGCCCAAGTTAATGCACAAATGCAGTTATTTCCAGTGGGTGATGTATTGGGAGAAACTCAATGATCCACATCGAGAATCTGTCTCCACAAAAATGATGCTGAATTACACTCCCTGTTATTCCATGGACAAGGTGCGGCAAAATTGTTGACTGTACTAAAACTGAGCTGGGGTTGGTTTTCCTGATTGCGACAATGGATATTTATAAAATGAGAGCAGTATTGTTCCTCTTGTTGTTATCATATCATAACATATGAAAGGAGGGAATACACACAGAATTGAAAGCAATCCATAATTTGATAATTTAATGATGGTGAAGTTGTTGAAGTTACCCAGCTACTTAATTGATGGTGGCCAACTCACATGATACTAGTGCCTTTCTCATCCAAGGAATATTGGGAATGTAATGCATTACCATTGTGTTAACACATACAAGAAAGTTTGAAAAAAGCTGCTGCACATGCAACGCCACTTGCCCTACACCTAATTAGTTCTCATAGTGGTACTAGCACTAACTTTGCTAGAAATTGTAGTGGCACTAGAAATGCCACAATCATTACTAGCAAAACTACGGCCACTACTTTTACTTTTGCTGTCCTGGAGTACCTTGGAGAAGTAGAACTAGTGCAACATTTAATATTAGTAGTAGTAGTGCTGGTTCAAAGCTAGTGGTGCTTACACTACCTGTGCTGTGTCTTTGATCTCCTGCATTATCAGATCAATGGATCAAAAGAGTACCAACCCACCTACCTACCTACTAATATCATTAATATTGTAGTTTTGGGGTAATTGCATTTACAGGGAAAAATGTCATTCAGGGGAAGAATACAATAATACAAGATCACCTCTTGATATACAAGTTGTGGGAGTGACCCTTAGAATGTGCGAGGGGTACCTGGACGTAAGGAACACCAAGAAATGTAAGAGCTCGAATTCCCAGCTTTCATGACACATTTGTCAGGACTATCTGAGCCATGCCTAATGGATTTTGTGTAAGCAAAAATTCAGCTGGTAGTATGCTGTGCAATGGGAAAGTGTCATCTTCAGCATCGGCAGTCGAACAGTTTGGAGACAAGGTCAGAGGTAAAAGATTGTGGACATATTAAGCAAAGAACGTTTGAGATGGAGCTGCCTGGAAGGAGGAAAAGTAGCAGACCACAGAGAACGTTCACGGATAGAGGGCACATGAGAATCGTGGGTGTATCGGAGGACAGGAAGGTTAGGAGGTGGTGTAGACGTGTAAAAATCTTAATTCAGCACTATCAAATAAGTTGGGCTCTCTCACTGAGCATCAGTTGGTTGAAACAGACAGGAAGCCACAGCAGGCAGCTAACCAAGTGTCAGAACTCAAATCCACATAGCCACAAAACAAACCCCAAGAACTTCTGTACATCTGTCACCATGTCCCCCCACCAAACTGCAACATCAAATCCAAAATACTTACCCTGAACATACTAACTTTAGGTCTCTTTGTATTCATGTGCCTGTTGATTGTCTGTTCAGCAGATTTGGGTTGGATTACAAAGTCTAGTTTTAGGTCACCAATTATTTTCAAGCTTTAATGAAACAACACAAGAGGGGTTTGGTTCTTGTTACAGTATGAGAAAACCATCTTGAATGTAATCACACAGAAGAAAAAGGAATGCTATTCTTTTTTCAAAAAGAAATTAGACTGAATTTAAGTTTACAAAAATCAAAGCGCAACTTTTGCCACACATTATTTCAATCTCAAATGTATGTGATGCTATGATACAATATAGCTCAAAATTTCTACATGTACTGAAAATATTTCATTCCATTTCTTAGAAAGTACTGGTCATGATCAATTCTAATATATAAGAAAATATTGTGAAAACCAGAGCAATCGCATCTAGATTTTTATTGATGGTTTCCGTGTATTATTATGTGGGATTTCACCATAATTAATACGATAAGAAACTCAATAGTTTTAAACTGTTCAGTTTGTGCCAAAAGGGAATGAAATTCTACGAGAACAATGTCACATAACGGGACAGTAGCACTGCAATTTCCATACCGATTCATCGTCGTCGTCCTCCATTTCTCGATACACGTCGTTCTCCATGGCTGCCTGTACTATGCCCACGTCGTGCTCATCATCTTCGCAGCCAACCACAAAGCGAGGAATGTCTGGGTGACCTCCTGCGCGCTGGGCACAGGCCTCAGACATCATACGCTCAACTGCAACATGGCTGTGTCAACGTTGGAGGTTGTGTGGGCTGGCAGTGGGTCAGATTTGGGATAGCAGATTTGGGAAACTAGCTCAGTAAGAAGAAAACTAGTCCAGTGCTGGGATTGTAAAGCTTGGTATCAAACCCATGAAAGCCTGTCTTAAGTGAAGAAAGCCTGATGATATGACTGGCACACAAAGTAGATACAGAGGTAGATGGGAATGGTGAGAGAGTAAGCCAGAATGGGAGGAAACACAAGTTTGAGGTAGATTGTGAGCGCTGTACCACTCAGACTGGCTTTGGGTTTGGGACTAAGGGTGGCCAAGGCTAGAAACTTGCCATCACACACAAAACTTCATTATCTGACGATCAGCAGCACAACCCCTTGCTCCGCACCTGCAAACATCAGACAAAGGACAAAAAGGGAAGAAACATTTGAGAATACAAACAAACAAAATACATTTTTTCACTCAGGGGATATAGTAGCATAGAAACCTGAATAAGAACAGAGCTGAGAAAACCTACTGATGTCTGGATGACGCAACAGAGACAAAGTACAGTAAGTAGGTAAGGACGATGATACTTTACTGATCCATTGATGTGGTGAAAATTGAAGCCACAGGAGCTCAATTAATGATACAGATACAGAAAAAGAAGAAGAGAGCAACAATATACAATATCCAACAGGTGCAGACACACACACACGCACACACCCACACTTGTAGCAAACATCAAACTGTGCCGAGCTATTGCCTCTCTGCCAGTGAGTCTGACACTGATTCGGAGCATCTCATCTCCTACAGAGTCAGTGTGGTGCTGTTACCATGACTACTGATGTGAAGAGGGGCTCAGCTCTGTATCCATAGCATTGACATGGATCATATTGCAAATGTCTGTAGTCTTGTCAGGGATGCTCACACAAAGGTCAATTATGGATTCCTCCTGACAGTTAACTTCCAATTGAACTGATTTGAAAATCAAACCTGGAAAAAAATAATGAACTCTGAATTGAATTTGTTCAAAATTTACAGAGTTGTCATTTGGGCTTGTCTGAGCGATGACTGTAGAGTTTTTGAGTCCTGATGTTTTAAAAGCCAGATGTTACGAGAGAAGGCAACATAATTCAAATGAAATCACAAGACACACCTGGGCTCTGCTGTGGCAACTTTTAACATTCACATACACACACACACACACGCGCACACGCACACACGCACACACACACACACACACACACACACACACACACACACACTCTCTTCATTACCACCGCCTGACTGACATCACTTATGAAATTTCACTTTATATTTCAGGAGAGAGCAATTAAATGAAAATGAAAATGAAAAACACTTAACTCGCCAGTGAAAGATAGAAACAGCTTTACGTCACTTAAGAAATGTTACTTTGAAGCAGAGGTCCAGAATGAAAATTCAACCCATAGTGTACTGAGTAAAAACATGAAAAAATGTGTGTTATGGACACAAATGTGTGCGCTAGCGTCTCAAAAATGTATTAAATGTATTACACAGGATACACTTCTCTAAAAGAGAGGCAGGTTTTTCAAAATTGTGCAACAAATTCTTATTTGAATCCTCAATAAATCAACAGAGCTGGAAAATAGAAACGAAGGCACAGGCAAGGAAGAAAGAAGGCAAAGAGGTGAGAAAAACTGTGATACACCTTTATGTGAAGTGCCCATTAACACAGTAATTCATGCCAAAATGGCAGAACATGCCTAGACACACAAGAACTCTAGATTAAGTGTCTTCTTTGTGTCTTCTACAGGGACTGAGAAAAGTCCTCTTAAGCATTAATGATAGGGCAGATACAAGAGGGCCCTCATGGCTCTGTTTCCTAAACACTCATGTCCATGTAAACCAAACAAACTGCGATAAAACAGAAAACAGTACATACTTGAGCAATGTGGCTAGACAGGAAGTCGGCTCTGAATTCAGAGGAAGAAAACGTATATTGCGAATGAATGTTTTAATGTTGGGAACTGTTTTTCTTTAAAAAATCTCTCATGCTCTGCCCTCTGTGTTTGGCGCATGCCTGTAGGAAGGCAGCGAGTGACTTGCAGGACATACTGTATGATGTGATCTCACATGATAAGAGAAGCAGATACCAAAGTGAAGGCTCAGCCCCTCCAGACTCCAGTTAGTGTGACATAACACCAAAACGGAGGGAGAGGCTGCTACTGTACGCAGGACAATCTGTGAAAGGGTTACACACCACCTTCTAATCCATAGCATATGGCTGACCACAACGTGAGGGGATGGGACATCAATTCACCAGGTACAACTGCCTATTTTTAAAAAATCACATGAACCAAAAGGGGCACTGCGACACAAGTGCTGATGTTGGCATATACCGGTACTCTCCCATACACAGATTTTCAGGATTAAAAAAATCTTTCTTGTCTGTCGTGACTGATAATGATTTTGTTTGAGGTTCAACGAACCCGACAATAGGCAACATTTCTGTTGAACTTAGTGTCAACTGTTTAAATCACATGAAGGTGATGACGTTGTTTCACGGGTCAGGGTTTTACATTACAAACACAGCCACTCCTGCTCTAGAATGGAAGAGGTGGGGCAGGATGTTTGAACAGATGCATAACTACGATAGAACTACAATAAAATAGACTTAAATTTTCAGTCATACCTCTCTGAGGGGAGCAACTTTAGAGTCTTTCGCCAGCAGGCAGGAATAAGGAAACTTTGGGAAGTGTTTTGAAGGAGCCTTTGGAGCTACTGTATGCCCTTTCGGTCAAGGATCGTAAAAGGACCTGTGGAAGAGTTGTGTGGACTTTGATACACCAACATGCCCCAAAGAGGAATTTGAAATGGAAACATCTGATTCCTGCACAACTTCCCTACTTGCTGAATAGTGAATATCCCTTACAGCAAGAGGCGCAACAGGAACTATAACAGCATGGTAACACTGGATCAATCCTGTATACGGAAGTGGACTCTCTTTTCCGTTGCTTGGCTATGGACTTCTGGTAATCAAGGGAAACGTCTTACCTGAGATGTGTGCTGAAGTTGTAGAATGTATCTCAGCCAAAAGTTAGATAAGATGCAAGTGTGACCATGGCGCACAGAAATAGCTCTGCCCTCTACTGTGTCCACTGACACCGGGTCTGAGGGAACTACTGGAGCTGCAGGATGGCTGTGGGCCAACCGGTGTCATATGCCCTGGCCGGGTACTGTCACCAAAGATAACTCATCAACACGCAGCCATGATGTGTTGACAGGCTGCCCTAAACTGGAGGAAGCCCTTACTGCTGCCCAGGGGGCCAAAGAACACTCAAACACAATCGGACAATAATATCTGCATTTAAGGTACAACTGCACATTTCCACCGCCGTTTGCTTGGTTGTTTTGACGCTCCTAATCAAATCTAAAGCACATGACACTAACATGACACAGTTAGTGTCAGTGCCAAAACTTTCAGTGACCAGGTCAGCTAAACAGGACGGCAAGACAGTTTTGTGGTCGGAACAAGGTAATAACTCCTGTAACCGAGAGCAATTCTTGAGCAAAATATGAAACACAGAGAACCAATAGAATGCTTTAGTTGTCATTGTGCAGCACAACAAAAGAATCATGGCACAACAAAATGAAATTCAGAGCACAAAGAAATCTAGCCAGAGATAGCCAGACAGCCAATGATCCTCAATCCAAATTTACTCTTGCTTTTCCTATTTCACATTTCACTCTGACAGAGATCAATTCAGGCAAATAGCATCTAAACACGTACAGTAGATATGTGAACTTTGACACTGTGCTACACTTCAAGGACATGAGCATTTATTGCTCCCCTGCTGTGGTGGCTAAATAATGGCACAGCATTAACAGGAATGCCTGGCACGTAACAGACTGGCACAGTGTGCAGAGAACACTGTGGAGTACAATTTCCAAGGATGGCTTAACACAACACAGAACACAACGACTCAATAGCATCGAATAAGTTTACATTTTCCAACTGTTCCCTGTGTTGTGCCCAGCGCAGGTGCCACAAATTCTGGGTCCCCTGAAAGTATATCAGTGTGGGCCCATCTACCCCATTGGTTACCACTTTTTTTTTCTGTGTGTGGGCCTTTGTGGACGGTGGGCCCTTAGAATTGTCATCACCTTTCCCCCATATACTACGGCCCTGGTTGTACCGATACTCACTTGAAAGCTGTGGCGTGGCTCAGTGGGGTGCTGAGCTTTTAGGATCAAGTGTCCTGCTGAGGGACTTCTGAACTGCTTAACCACCTCTGGAGCCATCCCTAACTTGACTTCAAGGACTCATCTCCAGTACAAAGTTAACAAACAGAAGAAATTTAGGGTTGATTAAAGAGTGAATGAGTACATGAATGAGATTGAGTACATGAATTTGTGCCATCTATCATATTCCCACGGGGTACTGTTCATTTCCGCTCCTCGAAACTTGTCCTCTCAAACTACAACTGCTCAGATGTCTAGTGTTAATTTTAAATGTGCCTGAAAGTCTCAGATGGCTCCTGGCTTGGATCACGGCTTGCGGCTCCTTCCACTGGACATGTTGCACGTGCCTCACAACAGGTGTTTTTTTGTCAAGTATCAAAACAATTATGGTCAACCACAAGTGTATTTTACGGTTGGGGAATATTGGTTCAGCCAGTCTTTAACGTCCCCTTTAAATCTTATATTTTGAATGTTTGGTTGTACCAGTTTCATCGTCCTCAATGATAGGAATGCGCTGCTAACAGTATTACAGACTTTCTGAATATTTCAGAATCATCAACATTCGCTGATCAAGAGTCATTAATTGCATTGCAACCAATTATAATAGAAGAGCTTGTAGGAGAAACAAACCAAACAAAGTTGGGCCAAAATCACAAACAAAAAGAAACTGATAGCAACTGCACTTTGCTTGGATTCCTGAAAGGCTTTCGCTTGTCATGTAGGAAGCGTTTTCAGCTCCAAAGTGTGTCAGAGGTTGGAACTGAAGAAGCACCTTGGATGAGAAGTTACATATCCTCGAGAATCTAAGTGAAGCACAAAAAAACTTCACAAATAAAGTCATTTACATTCTCCCTCTCCATCTGTAAATCTCACCTCTATCAGGCTGCAATCATGCGGAGGACCAATCCAGAATATCTGCTGCTTTCATTGACTGGGCACTTTTGGTCCGTCGTAGTTCGTCATTCGAGTGCCGTGCCCACGAAAGCTTTGGGCAACCTTTGGGACTATTCATTTCAGCAAGCTTGCCATTAGATTGCTCTCTGGGAGGAGTCAGTTCATTAGTGCTTATTTCATCACCACTCTGATAAGACAAGAAACATACCAGTGACAACTATTTGTCAATCTAGGGTGCAGTATTCGCAGGCACAACGAAGTAGACCATAACTGGGTTTTTAAAAAAAAGCAATGAGTATGACTGTATGGTTACTTGTGCTGAGATGGGGACATTTTCATGCAAAAAATGACTTGAATAGCTCACTTAACATTATAATTTGTTACCTGAAGATGGCAAGAGTTTAAATCACTAACAACATTCAGTATTAGAGATAATGTGCAGTAAAATATACTGCTAGAGTCCACAAGTTGACCAATCTCTCTGCTCATGATAGCTAATCAGCTGTTGCTGCACGGTCAAACGTCACTAGATGTGCCACATATCAGAGAACTTGGGTGTGCAAGTGCAAACTCGGTATTTTGGGAAGATGACACGGGGGCTTTGTAAGATTTATTTATCTTACATCATTTACATAAACAGTTGGTGTACATGGACACATTGACAGCCATCTCAGAATATACAGTATGTGGTAAGTGTGGCTTCCTGCAAATGCAAACAAGTAAAATGTGCTGCAGCAAATTCCTGCAATTGGCAAATGAGGGAGAACTATCCATTGCCCACAATCGGATCCTTCTTTTTTGATTCTAGTATTTTATATTGATCCCGGGGAAAATAGCTGCTCTCCATTTGACCCATCATCATCATTTGAGTAGCAGGGGTCCAGTCACAATGTGCCTGGAGAGTTCTTAGGTAGGTCCTGTGCACACTGCAACATTGGACCTTGTGAGGAACAGCCTGATATCAAAACACCAGCAGTCTGGTTTCCAGTGGACCAATACACCTCCTATGACCGAATTCGCCAATACCTTTTTTTTTGACACATCAAGTCATATCTGGAGAAACTTTGGTAGCAGCCATAAAAAAACCCTCCCTGGGATTCCCCTGGGACATTGCTTGGGGAACATTCTTTAAGGCGATTCCTAAGGTACGCTCACCAAGCAACGGCGGGGAAATGTTCGTGAGTCGCTCACCGAAGAGCAATCAGATACATCATTGTGGACTCAGAGGCAGAAATGGTGGCAAACACACATGAAAACAACAATCATGTGACTCCATGTGCATATATGACTCTAGTTCCTGTTTTGTACTTCCATTCACGAGTTTGTGTCTGGTCCTGGAAAGGAGAGGACATTGACTATATTACAGTCGGTGTAACTTCTCCTCTGTAGAATGTATAGTCAGTATACAGTACAGTATAGATCCATAAACACACTGGCAAAGATTCTAATCATGCTTAAAAAAGTTGATCGTTGGCACTTACAGTACATCAGGAGATTTGTAGTTCTAATTAAATACCACAGTAATTTCATCCTCTTTCCCTCCATCTCTCTCACACGCAAACAAAGCAGCGGCGGGTGTGTCGGGCTTAACCCCAATGTGGTACAAGATGAGCTCTCTTCATACTGACAGACATTGTTGTGTCAAAGATCTGTTTCACCACACAGGGGCAAAGGTCATGACAGCATGTGTGCCAGTGAGCAAATGTGCAAGGTAAATATTCAAGGTATAGACGTTAACAATGGAGTAGGAACAATAAATTGAGCAGCAAAGTTCAGACGTAATGGACTCAAGCCCAAAGGATGTTTTAAACTATGAGTAGGCAAACTAACCTCAGCGTACACACGTCAATAGGGATTGTTTGAAAATATGATCACACCCCTCCACAGTTTTTTTGTTATACTCACTCACACAAACGCAGGCACGCGCGCGCGCGCGCGCACACACACACAAACACACACACACACACAGTATACCAACACGCACCTACAAACAAACCTCGGAATGTGGAGTGGAACGACCCGTACACGTGTATGATGGTACTTTACTGTAGTGCTATGACAACTCTCTCTCTCTCTCTCTCTGTGTGTGTGTGTGTGTCAGGTGTAACGGCCTAACGGAAACCGTTTGGGAAGAAGTCAATGAATGGCGCAGTCGGTGGTTCGGGCAGCTAAGCACAAAGCCGGCATGAAGTGCGCAGCCACGCTCACAGATACAAATCACTGCGTGGGGAGAAGGATAGATTTAAACCATCAACCGCACACCTGCTAGCAGTGAAAGACTGGACAGTAGATAAAGACTAGACGTTTAGAACGCCAGGAAAACTTGAGCTGGCCCACATCCACGGCGCGTTGAGACGGAGCGGAGCTTACCGGCGGAAAACAAAGTGCAAGTCGAGCCGCCGTTAAACTTCCTCGTTCGTTGTGACTGGGTCGAAGCGAAGCTGCTGCTCCTAGCGCGGTTTGAGCTTTGTTTCTCTATTTTTTCCCCCTCCTCTCCTTCTCTCACGGGAGCCCCTGATAGAAAGTTCACCCCCGGACAGCTGGAGCGCAGCCCGGCCGTCTGGTTTCCTCTCACTTCCTTCTTCTTTGCAGCCTTTTGTTTTTTCTCACCGTGGACGTCTTACGGCGGGAAGAAAGTAATTCAGCTGCGCCATCTAACGGTCAAAATGATACACTGCAGTGTAACGCGATTTCGTGAAAATGGGAGGTAACAGATAGGTCACGTGACAAACATTCAATGGCGCTTCACGTTGTTGCCAATTACTTTTATGAGGTCTGTGGGATTTCCAAGTGCAACACAGAATTTGAAATCCACACTTAAATGGTTCATATCTGCGAGAACAAAAACATTTGGTGCTCACTTGGTGACCCTCTGCTTATTTTTTGAGAGCCTTTGACCCCCTTAACCTCTAGCACCCCCACCCCCCACCCCTTTGTATCAAGATAAAACAGAGCAAAACACACAAAACAAACACAAGCACCGTCCGTGACACAATAAAGGTTGGGGAACACTGTGTTAAGTCTCGGAGTACAGGGAGTCCGCAACCTATGTCGTTTTGTGGTTACATCGCTGGTGTTTGTATTAGAGTATAAAGATTAAACGGGTAAAATTACTGAGAGGAAGTAAATAATACATAAATGATGATAAAAAGATACCTTACTTGCAAATTATTATGAAATAACTGACATGTATAGAAAAATAAGACATCTAAATGTCAGTAGTAAACGCTAAAATGTCTGTAGATACCTATACGACAGGCACTACTTGTGTGGAGATGTACAAATGAATACAGCATCATCCTTTGGGAGCGTCAGTAGCCGATGAAGACAGTGCCACCCTCCGGTCACCGGTTACTGCACTCAAGTCGACATCATGAACCATTCAGGAAGAGGTGAAAGTTCAACCGGCATTAGCTGTATGCTTGGTTTAAATTAAAACTGTTCCAAAATCCGTCGAAATTCAGTTTCCGTCGTGTTGTAGGAATGGAACTGCAATGGAAGTCGGGGACCCCCCGTATTCTGATATGAAATCAGTCCTTGGCGCAATGAAGGTTGGGGCCACTGTGCTGAGTCTCAAAGTACCAACTGACACCTTCCCACCAGAGAAACCCAGCACCCACAGGAGCGGAAAGGGAGGAATTTCGTCTCACTAAGTGGACTCATCCACGTTGCTCGGCTCCCATGTGTGTTATGTGTGGGAGGCCGCGCACAGGTCTCCACCATGGAGCCGCTCCCATCCAGTCGCTCCCGTACGTGGCCGGCGGTTGCTCGCTGCCAGACAGCCTGGTGGTGTGGCTGATGCTAGCCTGGCAGCGAATCAAGAAAAAGTGGAGCGGCCCTCTGTCCTGTCATGCCGCAGGCCATGAGACCCTGGTCTGTGCTGCGGACTAAGGAAGTAGTGTTTGCAGCGACCACCTCAGCTCGGCTCCTCCCTCCCTTTTCCCGCGCCTCTCCTTCTCTCACCACCTGGGGTGCCTCCAGAAGTCTCCCTCCGAATGTGCGATTATGTAATGGCCCGTTTAAAAATATGCTGTGAAATGGTCTTTGTGGCGATCGGGTCCAGAGAATCGAATCGCAGCGCTGGCCTCCTCCAAGTTTGGGTGTTTGATATAAAAAAAGGAGGCTTTGTCAGTGTTCAGGCACCTTTTCGTTACAGAAACAAGCATCCGCCGCTGTGGCATCGTTAGCGCAACAAGTTACAAAAAGCTCATCTCAAAAAGCAACACAGAAAAATTCTGACTCTCAACTCAAATATAGAGAAACAAGCGGAGCATTTTATGCTCAAAGTTTCCATGGATGATGTGTGTGAGCTGTCAGTGATGCTCCCGGAGGTGAATGGGGTCAGGCCCCCTCCCCTCCCTCTCTCTCTCTCTCTCTGTCCTCCCTCCCTCTCTCTCTCTCTCTTCCCCTCTCTCTCTCCCTGATTCTGCTTCACACTCTAAATCGCCTGAGAGAATTTCCCACAAACATATAGAAGGATGGACAGCAGCACATAGTTTTGACACGTAAACACTCCCACATTCAGTGAAACTAATATTTGCCCATTGCCTCACTCTTTGCTGTGATTGGCCACAGTTCGTGGAAACTATTGTGACTAATGGCCACATCAGTTTTCACAAATGATGGGAGGCTGAAATAGAACAGAGATGTAGCTTTGTGCAAATATTAGGACGGGAAACAATAAATGGGGAATGTACAGTAGTACCTTGACGTGCAAGCGATTCAACATGCGAGTTTTTTGAGATACAAGTCGTCTCTGGGTCCATATTATTGTTGGGGATATGAGCGTGAATCTGAGTTAAGAGTGGTGCATGGGGACACCAGCGCTAGTTGGCACATGGGAACGCACTATCGATGAAGGCTCACACTATCTACGACCACTTCGAACTACAAGAAACTTGAAGAACAGCATTGGAAGAATCATTCAGGGCTTGTAATGGGTGGTTTGAGAACTTTAAGAAGAGAACCAACATCCACTGGGTGGTGAGGCACGGAGAAGCATCTAGTGCAGACGTAAAGGCAGCGGGAGGACGTCACACGTCTGGCTGTAGGCGTTGCTACAGGAGAAAGGCTATGCTCTCAACAGGTGTTTAACTGGGGCCAAACTAGATTATTCTGGAAAAAATTGTCCGGAATGGATTAAAACTATTCTAGTTATTTTAAATAGAAAAATTGTTGAGATATGAGCAGACTGACTCACAAGATCGGTCACAGATAGTTAAACTGGTATCTCTAAAAAAAAACCTTGTACCTTGAACCTTGAAGGCACTACTGTATTTGTTTTGAAGCACCGCTCCTCAAAAAAAGAACTAAAGAAAATTAAATTTATTTGTAGAGTGTTGCTTAAAGCTCCATTCTGCAATCAGGTCAAAAGCTCCATTCTACTCTTCCTCAGCTTTGGCATCAGATGTGCAAAAAGAAGATTTTCAGGCCCTTTTGTTTGAATATTTCAGCAGCAACATGATATGATAAGATTGGGTGCTGTCTAAGGGGTCGTAGTGGATCCACGTGCAGCTCCTGCAGATGTTGAAAATGGAAATTACATTTAGAGCCACACATGATTGCTTAATTCCTGGGCAGAACTCTGTGAAACAACCCATCAAGAGGGTCTAAAAGAACAGCACGTTACTCCAAAGATGCCAATTGAAGTCAGAGGAGC
>OMPJ01021267.1:7794-19650 GCA_900312935.1 Carapus acus
CCTGATGCACCCTCCTGTCCCCCCCACAGTGTTTATGGGGACAAGGTGGGATTTTCTTCACGTCTTTATCAAGCTCATCTCCATATTTGACCACTCTGAGGAGTAGTGGGCGTGGCCTCAGTGGGCGTGGCCTATGTTGAAATGGCCTCGGCAGTGTCTCGGACGTTGGCAAACAGGTTTAGCTGTGTGTGAAAATGTAGCCAGGTCTCAACCCCCACCCACACACGCACCCACACACACAATATCCATCCCATAATGAACGACCTCGGCATATTCCCCAGGCACGAGGGCTAGCCGCTGACCTTTGACCTCATTGCATGACCTTCAGCCTGTGTCAAAAAGCCAAATTCTATCAGCCATAGTGGGGTTCTTGACCCTCACCTGGGTCACCATGGCGAGTTTTATCCAAAGCTGATGGAGGGCAGTGCACACAGAGGCCACCATGCTAGCGATTAGCCACTTAGCAGAGGTGAAGTAAATACAATAGAGGGAGATTTGAAGGCGGATAGCATGGCCTCGGAGATAAAGCCTGGAAACTGGAGTCACGCTTTATCTCCCCGCCGAGCCCCCGTTCTGCTTCTTCTCCGCAATTCTGGTTCCCAAGTTAACAACCGCAGCTAATGTGCGTTTGTTCTTGGGACTAAGAGCCCAGCAGGGTGCTAAACTGTGTGACAAAACACCCCCGTCTGTGATTTGTGCAGTGACACCAGAGCCATTTAATCTCCCAATAAGAGGAGGCTGGAGCGGGCGGCTCCTGCAGGAGCAGAGTGTGTGACGGGGAAACGGAGACGGTACTACAACATCTGCTCAAGTACTTCAAGAAATGAGGAATACTTCATTCATCCTAGAGAGCAACACCACAATTTACTCTGTGTTTTGTAGCAGTTATTGAGATTTGGGGTTTACTTTTTGGTTCCTTTGGGTTTTCCAGCTCTGCAGACACGTTCTCGCCGTTCTCATCCCTTTGTCGGTGTCTGATTAGATCCAAATATTCGAGGAAACACCCCGGCGGGGGGGCTGCGGTGTTAATAACACGTTGGCCCGACAGCCGTGGAGCCTCCGAGCCGTAGCAGCGGGTGACGAAGGTGACGACGTCTCCTCACGCACGCGATGATGTTCTCACCCCGTGTTTCTCCTCTCTGCCTCCAGCTCCGATCTTCCCGTCGCCATGGCCCGCTGGTGCCGCTCCTCCTCGCCCGTCTCCCCCGTCCTCCGGCTGGCCGTCGTCCTCGTCCTCCTCCTCAAGCTCCACCCCTCCGCCGCCGGCTCCCCGCCCAAGCCCAGTCTGGACGGCTCGGTCTCGGCGGTGTCCACCAACACCACCGAGTGCGGGAAGGCCGAGAAGTGCTCCAAGGGGGTCGTGCTCCCCATCTGGGAGCCCCAGAACCCCTCGTTCGGGGACAAGGTGGCCCGGGCGACGGTGTATTTCGTGGCTCTGGTCTACATGTTCCTGGGCGTGTCCATCATCGCCGACCGTTTCATGGCGTCCATCGAGGTCATCACCTCGCAGGAGAAGGAGATAACCATCAAAAAGCCCAACGGCGAGACCACCACCACCACCGTCCGCATCTGGAACGAGACGGTGTCCAACCTGACCCTCATGGCGCTGGGCTCGTCCGCGCCCGAGATCCTGCTGTCCGTCATCGAGGTGGTGGGTCACGGCTTCCACGCCGGCACCCTGGGCCCGTCCACCATCGTGGGCTCGGCCGCCTTCAACATGTTCGTCATCATCGGCCTCTGCGTCTACGTGGTGCCCGACGGCGAGACCCGGAAGGTCAAGCACCTGCGCGTCTTCTTCGTCACGGCCACCTGGAGCATCTTCGCCTACATCTGGCTCTACCTGATCCTGGCCGTCATCTCGCCCGGCGTGGTGCAGGTGTGGGAGGGGCTGCTCACCTTCTTCTTCTTCCCCATCTGCGTGCTCTTCGCCTGGGTGGCCGACCGCCGCCTGCTCTTCTACAAATACGTCTACAAGCGCTACCGCACGGGGAAGCAGCGCGGCATGATCATCGAGACGGAGGGGGACCGCCCGCTGCCGTCCAAGGTGAGGTCGCAAAGACAGAAATGGATTCCGTGTTGAGCTAGATTTCAGGAATCGGGAGTCTTTTATTTATTCTAAATACTATTTTTAATACTATTTTCATTTAGCGCTCCAACCTCCAACTTCTCCAGCATCTACCAGGAAACCAGTCCATGATTTTAAAATGATGTAAATTATGAATGAAACTGAGTTATTCTTTGAGGCTCACGAAGACTCTGTGTCATCCTGGAGGTTCTCTCGCTATCGCCCTTCACTCTCTCACTCTTTCTCTCTCTCTCCCTCCCTCCCTCTCCCCTCGCCTCTTTCGCTGCTAAATTGTCGGGGAAAACTGAATTTGCGAGTCCGTCCGCGCACAAGCGGCCCCAGCAGAGCAGGAACGGGCTCGGCCACGGTGCAGAATGTGGCAGGAAGTGTGTCCGTGATTAATGTGCGTTTGATGTAATTATCTGTGGTGCCGAGTGTGTTTCTGCCACGCTGAATTTGAGCCCCACACACATATGCACACACACACACACATACGCACACAGACACGCACTGGAGAGCGAAACGGTGTCACTTTCTCATTTCCCGTTTGACCTCTCAATATCCGCGTTCCAGTGCATCGCGCAAATCTACGGGATTTATCACGTTAGCGATCGAAGACAAATTAATTCTCGGGGAAGTCAAAGTGCCCGATTTTATTGCAGTTCGTATTTCCGGCTAAGAATCAATCCCTCCTCCGCAAATGGCCGGCGTTTAACTTTTCAAATCCACAGTGATACATAACAGGGCAAAGCAGGAGACATAATGTTGCCATAGGAACAGGATCTAGTGAATGTTAAAAGGGCTCAAAAGTGTTTTCATCACTGAAGGCGAGAGCCAAATAAAACACCAAACTGTTAAAACATCGATCACAAGGTCAACGATGCAGCCAGGACGAAAACAAGAGGAGGAAAATGCGGAGGAATAAAAACAAACCACGTCACCGAGGCGCTGTGGTGTGTGTGTGTGTGTGTCCTCTAGGTGGACATCGAGATGGACGGGAAGATGCTGAACTCCCACGGCGTGGACTTCCTGGACGGGCCGCTGGGTTTGGAGCTGGACGAGAAGGATCTGGACGAGGAGGAGACCCGGCGAGACATGGCCAAGATCCTGAAGGAGCTGAAACAGAAACACCCCGACAAGGAGGTGAGTAACGTCCCGTCCTGGCCCGGCCCTGCTCGTCCTCGGCCTCCTTTCTGTCCTCCACCAAGCAAACTCTGGCGCGGAAGTGGAGCGGGAGCGGCGGCACTGCAGATCGGACAAACATGGTGGTTGTGAGTTTGTTAGACAAGGTACCATTGGAGATACAGTACCTTTGCTGATACAGTACCATTGGAGGTAAGGTACCTTTGCTGGTATGGTACTTTTAGAGGTATGATACATCTTAGGATCGGTACCATATCAAGTACTACCACTTCCTTCAAAAACTAAGGCACAATCACGAATATTTATACCACAGATCTGTCAGTTCTGTCCTTGATTTGGCCCTAAATTCGTCCTCCCCTCTGGCACCGAGTCATGTTTCTGTCCCGCATCTGAAAATCAGTGTTGCGGCGGCGTTTAGCATGCTGACACAACATCGAGGTAGACGAGGGCGGTTTCCTTTTTCAAAGGTTGCTACTGTAGCTTTCCCGTTGGCTCCGGTCCAAAGCTCACCGCAACAAAGCGGGTCCAAGCCGGCGCAGGTACAATCAGGATAAAAGCCTGCCAGTGATTGATAGGAGGCGCCAACTGTCGGGGGTCCCTGGAGGACTTTTACATCTCATTTATCTCAGATAAGTTGGAAGGGGACTGCTAAGTTACCGAGCCGTGGTTGCCAGGAATGTTCCGCGACTAAAGGCGGCGAGTTGATAAAGAGAAGTCCCGCCGCAGCGGCCGGCCGGGGGAGGCTGACATTACGGCAGAGCGCGGTAATGTCAGCCGAAGGGCGCTGCCAGCGTGGGCGCTGATTTAGGGGCCGCGTTGTTTTATTTCCCGGCCGTGTTCATTTATCCGCACCTCTAACATTTCGGCGGCCGCCTCCCCCGCCGAGCGTCGGAGCGAGTCGCTGCCGGCTGTATTTTCACCGCCGTCTCTCGTGCCCTTTGGGCGATATTACAGGTGGAGCAGCTGATCGAGCTGGCCAACTACCAGGTTCTCAGCCAGCAGCAGAAGAGCCGAGCCTTCTACCGCTGCCAGGCCACGCGGCTCATGACGGGCGCCGGCAACATCCTGAAGAAGCACGCGGCCGATCAGGCCCGCAAGGCCGTCAGCATGCACGAGGTTCGCTCCGAGGCGGGGGACAACGACCCCATATCTAAGATCTTCTTCGACCCCGGGTCCTACCAGTGCCTGGAGAACTGCGGCACGGTGGCGGTGAACGTGGTGCGGCGCGGCGGCGACCTGGACAAGACCATCTCCGTCGACTACCGCACCGAGGACGGGACGGCCAACGCCGGCTCAGACTACGAGTTCACGGAGGGCGTGGTGGTCTTCAAACCCGGCGAGACGGTGAAGGAGATCCGCGTGGGCATCATCGACGACGACATCTTCGAGGAGGACGAGAACTTCCTCATCCACCTGGCCAACGTGAAGGTGCTGTCGTCGGAGGGGGAGGAGCCGGAGGAGGGCGAGTCGGCCAATCACGTGGAAAACCTGGCCTGCCTGAGCCTGCCCTCCACCGCCACCGTCACCATCTTCGACGACGACCACGCCGGCATCTTCACCTTCGAGGAGCCCGTGTGCCACGTGAGCGAGAGCGTGGGCACCATGGAGGTGAAGGTGCTGAGAACCTCGGGCGCCCGCGGCGTCGTCATGCTGCCCTACAAGACGATAGAGGGCACGGCGCGCGGCGGCGGCGAGGACTTCGAGGACACGCACGGGGTCCTGGAGTTCCAGAACGACGAGATCTTGTGAGTCCCCCCGTTTCCTTGTGGTATTGCCGGTATTGCTGATGTCATTGACAGTTTGTGGCGAGTGTGTGTGTGCGTGTGTGTCGTGGTGTGGTGCGGTGGTGGCGAGCGGCGAGGCGGAACGCTCCAGGCACCGCCAGGACCCCACGACATCAGCAATCCAACCCCAAACCCATTTCTCCAGAACCTCTACTCTTCCTCTGTCCTCCGCCTACACTCCTCTCCTTCTTCTTCACCTCCTCTTCCCTCCGTTTGCTCGGTTCATGTGCTGCTGCTCTCCGGGTCTCCGAACCGCTTTGTTGACTCCAGAACCTATGAGGTACTAAAGCCTTGGATGCACAATTCCTCCACAAGTGGAGTTATTTTTGACCTCAGTTAAAATTCTCAAAATATTGAGAATTTTCTCAAAATGAATGAAATAGATAAATAGAATACATATATATTCAAATAGATTATTAAAAAATGAATAAATGAAAATATTGCCTCATCTCAAACATGTTTAATGAGGAATAACAGGGGTTGTTATTCTTCAAAATTAAATCAAATAAATAGAATTTTGAAAAAATGGTAAAAAAGATAAATAAAAATAAATATTGTCTCATGTCTCAAACACGTTAAATGAAAAATACCTAGACTATGAATATATTACAATTTTTCTTCATGAAGATTTTGAAGAATAACACCCCGTGCTGTAATTTCTGACCCCACATGTGCACCTGAAGGTTAAATAGTGATGAGATGGAGTCTTGTTGGCATGAGGGAGGGCGGAGCTTGAAGAACACGGCTTGAGTCTTGTCCGTTCTCCTCCTGAGCTCCTCCAGGTAGCGGCAGAGCAGTTTGGGAACTTTGCTGCCAGGTTCCACTTTTAGCACAGAAACTTTAAAACAGCTGACGTCCATTTTTGCTGAATGTGTGTTTGGAGCCTCGATTCCTGTTTGAGCGTCACTGACTCGAGCGTCTCCTCCGCCTGGGAGCAGCCGGGTGGGGTCGGGTCGGTGCCTTGCTCAAGGTCCCTGACTTGGGGACGGAACCTTTGGACCTTTGATTCTTCTCTCGAGCTGCTTCACTGTGGAGACGTTGTGATGTGATGTGGGAGCTGCTCCACGTTCACACACCCTCTGATCCTCAGAATCGGGCCTTTGAGGAGGCGAGCCGGAGCGCCGCAGGGCGTCGGCCCAGGAGGCACAAACTCAATTTGAGGGTCCGGCCGTGAAATGTCAGCGCGGCGGCGCGGCTTCTCCTCCTCCTCCTCCTTTTCCTCCTCCGGGTCGAGCCGAGACCTTATTATCAGCGCTGACTGGCGCTGCGGGCCGTGATTGCCGCTCCACCGCAGAGAACGAGACCTTTTCCCCACGGCTCAGACGGCCAGACGTTGCCAGGGCAGCTGGGAGAGTGTGTGTGCGTGTGTGTGGGTGTGCACGGGTGTGTGTGTGGACTCTGAAGTGAATGCTAATCCTAAAATCATTTCGTTTCTATGAGTGGGAGTGTGTTTTACACGTCCTGCTGAGCGGAGGGATTTTCTCACTACTTTTATTCTAATTTTTTTTCGGTTTCCACAGGACAGGTGGTCATGTGACCAAAAAAAAAGAAACTCACCATCAACTCCAGGCACCCAGTGAGTGCCGATATGGAAAATATGGAAAATATGATTGGCAGTGGATGATGGCTTATGGCAGATTGAAAAGTTTGGAGCCCTTCAGAATAAAAGAGTCGAGCTGTCGCTCCGTGTTTGTGGGATAGGGGGGCGACTGACCCGCTCGGGGGAAGGTGGGCTTTGTGGTGTGTGTGTGTGTGTATTTGTGTGTGTGTGTGTGTGTGGGCTCTGAAGTGAATGCTAATCCTAAAATCATCTGGTTTCTCTGAGAGGGAGAGTGTTTTACACGTCCTGCTGAGCACAGGGATTTTCTCACCACTTTCATTTTATTTTTTATCTTTTTAATTTTCCAGAGGACAGGTGGTCATGTGACCCCAAAAAAAGAAAAAAAAGATACTCACTATCAAGTCCATGCAGCCAGTGAATGCCAATATGGAAAATATGGAAAATGTGATTGGCAGTGGGTGATGAGTTATGGCAGATTGAAAAGTTTTGAGCCCTTCAGAGTAAAAGCGTCTAGCTGTCGCTCCGAGTTTGTGAGGCAGGGGGACGACTGACCTGCTCGGGGGAAGGTGGGCTTGGTGTGTGTGTGTGTGTGTCAGATGGCTGTTTGTTCCCAAGCTGCAGGTTCCACAGGTTCTCCAGCCTGGACAAACAAGGACAGAAACACACAAACACACACACACACAAACAAGAACACACGCTCACAGCCCAGCCGCAGGCCGCATGCTGCTGTAACAACAGTTTTACTTCATGTTAGCGTGAGAACTTCAGTATTTGTGGCGCGGCGCAGTTCAGAGAGTTTCCTCATCCCGCTGCAGGGGAGTAGGAAGCGAGAGTGGGAAGAAATGTTTGCCGCTGACTTGTTGTTGTTGTTGTTTTGATGGTGGGAGGAGCGGCAGCAGCAACACAAGGTCTCAGCGCACAAGGAGGAGTGAGGATTAAGCACTTATGACACACACACACACACGCGCGCATCAACAATCCTCCGCTCATCCATTTCCTCGCCAGTGAAACAGCATCTTCACACAGCCAATCAGGTGCAACACACACACCGAAACACACATGCACACACACTCGGAGGACGCCCAGGTGTGTGTGGGCTATCACGGTAAACGCCCGTGTGCGTCGGCGCCCCCCCGCGGCGGCCCGCAGCCCTGCGCTCGTTACTTTTAGTGCGAGAGCGATAAAGCCGGCGGCTCGCAGCTCCGGCTGCTGTTTACGTGCTAATTTGTCGGACGCTTTTATGGAGCGAGCGGCGAATACGGTGGGCCGCTCGCTGCCATTCATTAGCACGGGCGCGGCGCTCGGCTAGGACGGGCCCAGGCCTTGTTATTAGAGTCTGAAGGAAACGCTGCGTCGGCTGTGGAAAGTGGAGGGGAAACCAGGTCGGACGGACAGGCGGGACGAGGAAGTGTGTGTGTGTTTGGTGTGCGAGTCAGAGAGGAAGCTGGGGTGAATATGGGGAAACTGAGGCTCCTCAGACTTGCTGACTGGTCCAGCAAAGGACTGAGAAGCTGCTGGCTGGACCTTCTGAGGAAGAACCAACAAGATCCGGTTGATTCTTCTTCTGCTTCGCAACCAGGAGACACGTTGGTGAAGGTGTCCAGACTGTGTGAGGGCAGGAGGAGCGAGGAGAGACCGTCCAGTGAGAGGGGGACGCTGACAGAGGTGTAACCCTGTGTGTGTGTGTGCGTGTGTGTGTGTGTGAGCGTGTGTGTGTCGCTGTCTTTGGTCAGATTTGAAGCAGATGTCGTCTCGCTCGCCTGTGGGCCGACCGCATAGTTTCCACAGCTCACGGCTCTCACGGCCTAAGTGGGTTTTAATCACACTTTGTCCCAATCAAATGATGGACTGTCCTTCCGGCCATCAAGATAAAAGTGTGTGTGTGTGTGTATGAGGGTGTGCATGTGTGTGTGTCAGTTTCTCATGGACAAACTGAGATCAGAGGAGCAGCACACGGTCATTCCTACCCCAGCTGTGTGTGTTCGTGTTCGTGTGTGCGTGTGCGTGTGTGTGTGTGTGTGTGTGGTGCAAACGTGCTCTCATCTCTGAGCCCCAAGTGGAAATCAGAGGGAGCATCAGAGTGTCTCCTCACGTCGGAGCTGTAAACGCTCTCTGATCTTTATCCCAAATTCCAGCCGGGGACGATTGCGTCTGCATTCGTTAAGGAGCGAAAACGAGCCGCTGGGCACGAGAACGACGAGTGTGTGAGCGTCTGGGTGTGTTTGTCACGCTCGTGATTCTTCTGGTGGCGGTCGGCTCGCAGAAGGTGCTGATTTATGCGTGGCGCGATTGCTAAACGATTTTGCATCGAGTCGGAGATGCCAATCCTGCTGCCGAGCGTCAAATGCTGGATTGTCCTTAAACGCACCACAGAGTCTCAGGAGCTGCTCCACTGAGCCTTCGACTCATTTGGCTGATTTATGGTCCAAAAACATCGTCAAACCCATCACCCCACACACACACACACACACACCCACACACTCACACACTCACCCCCTGAGACCGGTGATGCTAAACCTCTCATCTACGCACACGTGCGCACTAACTTACGCACGCCGGCTCCTGAAGGGGCCGCGAGGGTCCCGAGGGGGTCCCCACAGGGACGGGACAGGCAGAATTTAGCCCTGTTAAAAAAAAGAGAGGAGAAAAAAAAAGGAAAAAGAAAGGAGTCACAAAATAGCTGATCTAAATAGGCGCGCCTGCAGGCTAACGCTAGCCTGGTTTGGTCACATTGAGGGAGGAGGGAGGGGGATGAGAGAGGGATGGAGGAGAGAGAGAGAGAGAGGGAGGGAGAGAGTGAGAGAGGGAAGGGGGAGAGAGGGAGAGAAGAAGGGAGAGAGAGACGAGCAGAGACGTGAAGCGACAGGCCGGACAGATTTCTCGACCTTCTCCGCATTTGCGATCTGTCTCCAAAAGAGACGTTTGCAGGGGCACGTCTGCTCTGCCGTGTGGCAGATGGAGGCGCATGAGTGTGTGTGTGCGTGTGTGTGCGTGTGTGCGCACGCACGCTCGGGTGTGTGTGACAGCTGAAAGGTCTGCAGTCAGTATGCCACAGAAAATAAAAATGGTTCCTCCTCTGGAGCGGATGTTGGTTGTCTCGCCTGTTTCTTGAATATTTGCTCCGAAAGCATCAGAGCAGATTTGAGAACGACATCGGAGGTGAAAACAACCTGTTTTATTTATTTATTTCCCCCCGAGCGCTAAGCTAAGCTGCATAATCAGCTGCTCATTAGCATTCGTCTCCTCAGATGCTATCAGGAGGATGTGGGACCCCACCCCCCCAACACACACACACACACACACACACACGCACACACATACCCCAAACACTTGAGCACCTCCACATTTAGACATCACACACAGGACTATAAAACTATTTTCTCCTTTATTTGGGCGTCTGCGGCCTCCGTGCGACCTGGTGACCTCTAGTGACCTTTCTCGCCGAGACTCGAGATGTTTCAGCAGCCTGAGCAACAAATCTTCAGTGTGTGCGTGAAGGAACAGGGAGGGACAGAAGGTGGGCGAGCGTAGCAACAACCCCCCATCTTGAGTACCTCTTTGGTCACTGCTACAGCGCCTCCTAGTGGACGGCATCTGTGAACCTGTAAGTCCCCTTAACACAAAGATGCTACGATGTTCTGAGACCCTTCACATTGATTTTAAGTCTCCATCCCGCCGTGAACTTTCCTTCCACGGCGCTACTCTTCCTCGCCTCCTGCCTTGCTCAAGGGCAGCAGCAGGACGGGCGAGAACATGGCCGCCCCACACACACACACACACACACACACTGATGAGCGGCGTTATCCGGAGCACCTTCAGCTCTCAGCCGGCTCTGTTGTCATTATTAACCCTCCCGCGGGGAATCAGCCCAACTTTCTGGATGGAAATAGGTTGTCGGTCGCACTCTTTCCGTGGCGGCGGCGGCGGCGATGGCAATGGCGACTATTTTTAGGCGTCGGGCAGAGGAGAAAGGGCCGAACGCCACACAGCCACACCGCTCGCCTCATTAGTTATCAATGAGGCATCGTTTCCGCGGCAACGCAACCCTGAATAAACAGCCAGAGCACCTGAGGTCAGAGTGAGACGTGCACACACACACACACATACACACACACACACACAGAAAGTGAGCAAACACACACCAATGTAGACCAGCGGCCGGAAAAAGTTTGTTGTGTTCACCTCCACACACTTCTTGATGCTAAGGACAAGGAAGTAACACACGCACGCGCACACACGACACACACACACACACACACACACACACACACACACAGCAGACTGGGACTTCACACTCCAGTGAGCACCTCAGCTTGGCCTTTAGAGATGCCTACTCAGACGCTTGGGGCATAGTGCAAGTGTGCATGTGTGCGTGTGTGTGTGTGCGTGTGTGTGTGTGTGTGATGACTACTCTCACAGAGGCTGGCGGGAGACATGAAAGTGGGAAGCAGCTGCAGGTGGCAGGAGAAACACTGTCCTCTCTCCTGATTGGTCAGATATGCACTGATGACATAATCAGCGATGACATCATCAACGCAGCACACGATACACACACAATACACGCACGATACACACGCGATATTTTTCACTGATTGGAACAAAAACGGGTTTCGAATGTGATGGTTGGCGATTTGTTGTATGCTTTGTTGTATGACGCTGGTTTGCGCATGAAGCTGTTAGTTACCTTGGCAACCTGCAGAATGCCTCGCGTACACACACACACACACAAACACAGGCACTAAGGCACAACTGATCATTCAGACACAGATATAAAGGAGATGTTCGATGCTAATGAGGCTTGATGGTGGTTTGTAGGTCACATGTAAACACACACTCACACACGCATGCAAACACACACACACAAACACACACAAACACAAACACACAGCTCTCACGGCAGCATGAATTAATTAGCAGACGATAACAAGTGTTGTGGGAGAAGCACTGCGTGTTTGTGAAACGGACAAATGATTCAAAACATGTTTGTGTGTGTGTGCACCCACTTGTATGCGTGTGTGTGTGTGTGTGTGTGCTGGAAGTCTGCATGCTGTAATCTAATCTCTGCCCGTTGTGTGTGAAGACGCGAACAGTTTCTTGCCATGTTCTATTTCTGCACAAAGGATATACTCGCTAAAACACACACGTACACACACACACACACACACACACACACACGTCCACACACACACACACACAAACACACACTTGCACACACACACACACACACACACCGGTGCACACTCACAGGCATTCACATTCGTGTGTGTTTTAAGTTGACGTATTGAGGACTTGAACACATGGCA
>OMPJ01021268.1:0-16039 GCA_900312935.1 Carapus acus
AGAGATGAGGGATGATGGAGGGATGAGGGAGGAGGGAAGGCGGGCGTGTGAATGGAGGAGGAAATGTTTGGAGAGGAGCGCTCGACTGGGGGGGACATGAGATAATGCCAGAAGACAAAGACAATATCCCAGTTTTTGTTTTTGTCATGTGCACTAACCGAGATCAAGAAAGGCCTCCTAGCTGATATAGCCTGACAATAAATAAAGTAAAATATGTGTCATAAAAGAATAACTGGGATGCATGAACCTTCCCCTGCCACCCACACGTTGGTCACTCCTGTCAATGTCCCCAAACCTCTTATCGGAGAAGACCTGATGTGTCTTTTGCTCGATCCATCTATCCATCACTCCGATGGATGGATGGATAGATGGATGGAGCGAGATGGAGCGACATGTGAAAGTGCCAAGCAGACCGTCCCGTTGTGTTGCTCCTCTCCATTGTTCTCCTCCCCGCCTCACACACACACACACGCACACGCGCGCACACACACACAAACACACACCCTGACCTCCCTGTGTGCACGGGAAAATGGATGCGGGAAACTCTCACCATCAACCCAAAGGAACTACCCAGTGTGTCACCAGCGGGAATGTCTGATGGATAGATGGATGGATGGATGAATGGATCATTGGATGAATGGGTGGATGGATGGATGGACAGATGGACAGATGGAGGACTGGATGAGCTGATAGCTGTGGATCGATAGATACATAAATTCTAGTGCCAGAGGCAGAGGGCGACCTAACCTTCTATATATCATCAGTCAATAGATAGATAGATAGATAGATAGATAGATAGATAGATAGATAGATAGATAGATAGATAGATAGATAGATAGATAGATAGATAGATAGATAGGACAATAAATATTGTCTTGGTGGGGGAGTGGTAGCATCACAGGACTGTTTCCTCCCTCCTCCACTCCTCGGCTGAGGCCTTGGGAGCCTCGGCCTGGGGCTGGTGACTGTCGGCCATGGCTGCCACCCTCTGCTCCAGCCTCCACACCTGCTCCCGATACTTCCTCCTCATCTGCCGGTAGGAGTTGAGGGCTTTGCTGGAAGCCAGCCAACCGGAGTCATCAGCTCCAAACACACACTGAGAGACATGAGCCACACCTGCGAAGGACCAACCTGTGAGCCTGTGTGAGCCGAGCGATCTGCTCGCCGCTGTCCCTCCTCTCAGTGAGTGCGGCGCTCATGGAGTCGTGGACGAGGGCCAGTCTTCTCTTCAGCGCCTGCTCCCTGAGAGAAAAAAAAAAAAACACTCTCCAGCTCGCTTTCCCGTCCTCTCTTTCTTTGCGTTTCTCCTGTGAATGCCTCACGCCGGTTTACTCCCCCACCACCACCTCCTGCATCTACAACGTCCTTGAACATTGTATGGTGTTAACAGCCCAGCTTCATTTTTGTCACCAGGCGTTTCCAAGCAACAAATCAAACCCTGGCAACAGATATGCCAGAGTGCAAAGTATCACCATCTTGTCTTGCTCAGATGGTGGCCCATCTACAAGATTAGATAAATAATCCTGGTAAAATAAAGCTAAATTTCCTGCACCAGTTGGAATAAGCAAAGCTGGTGTACACTGTATTTCTGATAAAATATACTTACTTTATGTTCCCTAATTATTCTTACCAGTACGATATATTCATGTTCCCTGAATAAGAAAATCCAACGATAACATTCAGCTAATTATGAAGCAAAACATTTGGTGCTGGAAAAGTTACAAGCACAGTCAGGGAAACGAGGGTTAGGGAAATCTGTCCATGCAAAAACGGGGTGATATTGCGCAGAATTTGCATAGAATTGCAAAGAATTTTTAAAAATATATCTGTCAAAGGAGCAGGATAGGAGTCGTTTGAAGACAGAACTGATTTGCTGCCCTGGGGACAGATTTCCCACAACATGTTTCTCCTGATTAGCTCCCCGCAGGTGATGCTAGTAGCGCTAACACGGCCATTATGGTAGTTTAAGATTCTGTCTGTTTGCCTTTTGGTTTAACAAGCGTAATTGTCATTACATTTGTGGTTCCTTGTTTGGGGAATGTTCCAATACATAACATTCTTTCATGGATACCACTACTGTAGATACTACTACTTGGGTACTAGTCCACATACCCACACTCCTTGAAGACTTGAGCCTCACCTGTGCATCACGGCCTGCAGCTCCCTCAGGATGGGTCTGCTCAGAGGGCCGGACACGTCCTCGTCGCCAACCAGCCGGGCCGCATTCTCAGGGAGCCTCTGCAGAGTTCACCTGAGGTCAGCCTCCAGCGGGAAACATTAGCCGCCCTCAAACTATACATCATTTGACAAGTCTGTCAACAAAGTGATTCTACGGCTGCTTGAAAGTCTGATGTGCCATTTCAGTGAGGAGCATAGCGTTGACGCACAGCTCGGTATTTTCAGACCAGCGGCTCTGGCGAAATGGAAGGCAGCCCGGATCGGATGCTAGCCGCGATTTGTTAGCGTGCGGTACCTGCTCCCAGTGTGTGACTGTTCCAGAATGGAGGTGATAGGGAGCGTTAAAATATCTGCTGCCTGGCAGGACAGCCCCAGCAATAAGGAACCAAAATATCCCTCCCGGCCTAAAGGGATTCTGCTTTGGTGGATGTTTGATTTCCCTCGTGGGTCACCCAGATCTGAATCGGGCCCGGACCAAACCCCCACTGCTCCCTCCTGCTCGCTTCAACCTTGACTCCTTTTCTTCCACGCCGAGTAAAAGTCAACGTGGTCCTACCTGTTGTTCGGCCTTTCGCTCCTCCAGCTCCTCTCGAAGGTTGTCTGACATGAAGGCCCCGGCCGCGTTGTGGGCCTTCTCGGCGACTAAACCCCACTCCAAACACCGCAGCTCCTTCTCCTTCAGGCGGATTAGAGCTCGCAGGTCAGACATCTCCTCCTAAACACACACACACACAGTCTCACACACAGGTCTGCCAGCAAAGCTCTGGTGGACCACTGGATTCATGGCGCGGCCTCTTACCCTGACAGAGATCAGCTCATAGAACAGCGAGGACTTCTCTTTCTTGTCCGTGGGTTTGGCGCCGTCTTTGCTAACGTGCCCGTATTTGGCTGGAACGGCGGTTTCCTGGCCCGGTTTGCCCTCGGTGCCCTGACAGGGTTTAGGCAGGGAAATGGCGGCTCTGTCCCTCTTGAGTCGCTCAATGTGCTGACGAAGAGCAGCCTGGCGCTCCACCACCTCGGGCGCCCTGTAAGGATTGGGGGTCAATGGTGCCGAGATATGAGGATAGTCCAAGGATGAGACTTAAGATGAGGTTTTGTTTCTGAAGGTCATGGTAGCCGTGTGTGGTGTTGAATTATAATTGAACTGTACTGTAACTATACTGTAAATGATTTCATGGTTATATGCATTAACCTAACAGGTTCCAACGTTCCCATCCATTGTATACCAGGTATACACCACCCCATGGACCTTTGTTTACACAAGCACCTTGTTCTTTAGCACCTTGTTCTAAAATCAAGGACCCTTATTCACATAACCACCTTGTTCTCAAGCAACTTGATGAAGCATCTTTTTATGTAACAGTTATTTGTCTTTGCTTATTATGGACATGCACCTTAGGTAAGGCTTTACGCAACCTTGTTGTTTGTGGAACTTGTTCTTCATAGCGATAACAAATAACGCCTAAGTCTAAGTCTCAGTCAAAGATGCTTCATTTCTGGGTGAGACAGCTTTTTGGTTATTTCATGGCAGGTTGGTTCTTGAAAACTTAATTTTTCTCGGACAGATCAGATGTAGGTGGTGTTTGAAGTCACTTCCTCATGATGGATAAAGAAACAGTTGGTTCTTGAAGATGTTCTTCAAGAACCAACCAAGTCTTCAAGAACCCACCACTTCTATGCATCTTCTGGTACGGGAGGGAATGTTCTGAGATTGTGAAGGACCAAGATCTGCTTCCGTCTCATGTTAGTTAGTGTCCCACAATGAAATATCACAAACAGACCTTTGGTTCTGACTATGCTACCTTTGTATGGTGTCACTCTGAGACTCCACCTCCATGACTCCTGCTGCGGAGAAGGAAGTGGACAGCTCCTCACCTGCCATTTTCCCAAGTGGAGCAGCTGGACTACCACTCCTGCTGCTGGTTGGCTCCGCTGACGGGGGGACATACACACCGAGCGTGAGGCACAGGGTGACTGACGTACGCGTCGGCGGTGCGTGCGAGTGTGTGCGAGTGTGTTCAACACCTGCTGAGTCTGTCTGGAGTGGAATGCTTTGCAGCTTGTTGGTCTCACTAAGTGCCAGTAGCTCATTGTAGGCCTCCTCACACTCCTCGCTGTCAGTCAAACCACAAAAACACACCTCACACACTCAGCTAAACCGAGAGATTAATCAATCAAAGCATCAAAGCGTGTGTCAGGCACGTACTAGTATGTGAGCGCCCTCTGCAGGGCAGAGCAGTCGGCCTCCAGCTTGTTCAGAGTGATGGAGATCAGCTCCGACTCTCCTTTACGTCTCTCAAGAGCCGCGGTCAGACGTTCGTTCCTTGCCTTCAGCTTGTCGATGTACCTGAGACAACGACAGGGTCTTTGTCTCTTCGCAAGTTACAGAAAGAGTGTCCATCATCTACTTAATCACTTAGATATGACCTGTCGTGCTCCCATGACTCACCGGTACAACCGCTCTGTCTCCGTCTCCATGACGATGGAGCCTCCGCAGGGACTGCCCGAGCGAGTGGCAGCCAGCGGGGACATCTCTCCACCTGTGGACAAAGGTGCTCCGGCTCGGGGCGTTCGTCTGAGCAGCAAAGGAGAAGCAGGGAAGGGCGGAGAGGCCCAGTCTGGGCTCAGAGCGCCACCCGAGGGCCGGTACGGTGAAGAATGGCTGCCTGACCTCCGCGACCTGTGGAAAGCCAGCAGCTACAGAGACATAAAGAACAGAAGGAGGCGATGCTCTGAATCTGAATCTCTCCCTTGTTGTGGGGGAGATGTCAGCTGACCGGCTCCCACCTTCTCCTCCTCCAGCTCATTCATCCTGCCCTGAGCTCGCTCCTGCTCTGCCTGGTGAGCTTGCAAGCTCAGCTTCAGGTCGCAGTCGTGTTTGTCCACGTCGGCCACGTCCACATGGTCCTTGACGTCCGGCAAGTCTGGCGGAAATGAAATCCCAAAGTCTCTCTCCATCTCCTCCAGGATCTACAAGCACAACGATCGTTACACAACTATGGCGGCAGAATTCAATTTCATTCCATTGCCAAATTTGATGTTTTCCTCATTTGTATCTCCTACTGATGGTGTGAGACATTGATGATGATTATTTGGTTGGCGCTGTAGGACCTGAGTGGCTTTGGCCCGACTGTCTTGAGCTGCTCTCAGATGTTCCCTCTGCTTCTCCTGGTCATAAGCTGTGATGGGAGCAGCCCAGGTCCTCCTGCAGCTGATGGACTCCTCCACCGACGATAAAACGTCCTGGAGCTTGGACCACATCACGTTACTGCCACCTAGGGGACAAAGAGGAGAATGTGGTTGTTTAATGGAGGGGAGAGTGGCGCTGGTGGTTTGTTTGGCTTGAAAGTTGGTCAAACTTTAATAGACAGTGTCAACTGGAGGACAAATGTCCTCAATTTCCAACCTGGATATCTGGATGAGAACGCAGGGTTGCTGTCGGGGCTTCTGCGGAGCAGCCTGTGGGACAACAGGTCTGGGACAAGGGGTCTGGATGCTTCCAGGGGTTTCAGATCTCCAGGTTCACTTACAGAGGAACAGCAGACGAGATTAAAGAACATAAAACCTTTTAATTTTCCAGAGAATGGAAACAAACAAATCTTCGTTTACCTGCCACCTCCCTCACATTGCTGCCTTAACAGACACTTTGTCGCTGCACTTATACCTTTGTGTGTATGATTTCATGTTCTTGCTCTACTCATCTCAACTACTGTGAAGCTACTTTACAGCTGTATAGTTGTTGGTATGATCTTGCCCAGTTATCAATGTGTTTATTACTGATCACTTGTCATGACTGATTAAGCAATATAAGAGTATAAGAAGCGTTGGTTTCATAACACTAGGCAAATCTAGACAGGTAAAGAATAAAGCCAAGCCAATCTCTATGTTTATGTTTACCTGGGTGCCTTCAGCGAGCCCATTTTCTTGTTGAGCTCGGCGATGATGTTGAGTAACGTCCCCACCTCGGCCTCACACTGGGCCAGCTCGGCCGAGGAAGGCTCGGGGTCCGGGTCCATTGGGTCAAAGGTCAGGGGGTCCATGGGGTGGGCCGCCTCCTTCAGACGGCACGAGCCAGAGTCCAGGCTGTCACACCTGAGCCGCTCAGAGTCCTGCAGAGGATGATGGAGCCTCTGCATCACTAATTGCAGCGGTTTTATTTCTCTTTGTATTATTTCCAACTTCAATCCCCCACCTCAAATGGCCGCTGCACTTCACGGATATTTATAGCACAAGAGTGAACTTGCTATGCTTGTCTGAGTATTTGTAACTGCATTTTAAACATCTATTGTTTTGAGCAACGGAAAAGGAGGAAACTAAAACATCCTGAGCCTCGGCTTCCTGCTCAGCGAATATTTGTGGACCATACCATCATTCAATGCACGCACAACATCAACCACAGCACGCAAATGGGTTATTGCAAGCTACTTTCAATGATTTTGATCCAAACAAAAAAAAACAATAACAACATGTGGGAAAGGTTGAGCATCACAATTCTGACAGAGAGACAAAATAACTTAAACTACATATAAAATTCAGTGTTTATCTGCCCCGATTTATATCAGCATCGGAGTTTGTGTAAAGCTGTCCCAGCATGCACTGGGCATGGCCAGCGCCGACTTGACACGTTAGCTGTCACAAACACGCACGGACTAGAGAATATTCACTGTATTTTTCAATTTAGGTCAGAATTACGATGCACAAAGCACTAAAATCTAGCTCCGCTGCTAAAAAAAGCATCTGTAGCTTATTGAGACAATAGACCACAAGAGACTTCACATCAAACAAAGTGTAACTCAAAATCTAAAACCACAGGATCTGACCTCCTTCACCCACGCGGGACAGCCAGGAGTGTGTTCACTCACCTCCATTGCTACAGTCTGTCTGCGGCCGTTCACTTCTGTCTCCAGTTTGAGCTTTTCTGCTCTCCCACAGCTGAACGTCCCAGCTGAGCTCGGCGTGCAGCTCCTCTTCTCTGCTATTGTTGTTTTTTTGGGGGGGGAATATCAGTTTTTCCACAAGTTACTCAACCTCTCCCACTCCCTCTCGCTCTCTCTCCCCCTCTGTCATCCTGTCTCTCTCTGGCTCTCTCTGTCGGGCTGTGTTTAGTCTGATGATTGAAACAAATGGGAAACTCTCTGAAACTCACCCACACCCATTCCCTGTCACTGGCTGTCCTTTCCTGTTTTCTCCACTGCTCGTTCCTTTTGCGGGACTCGCACAGAGGAATCTGAAATGCTCTGCAGGGGGAGATCAGAGGAAATAAATGTTGGAATATGTGAGGTGTCATTTGAATGTATGTTTGTTACGCCAATCGATATTTGGCTCATTCTCTCTGTTACTGGAAATGTGGGTGGAAACAATTTATTCATGCAGCACCATGTGGAGTCTTCGAAACCTCACGCTGCTAAACCATGTCAGAGATGAGAACAATTGGAAAATTTGCTAGATAAACATCATATTTGCTCCTCCTAAACGTAGACACTGGTTTGTTGATGCATCAGTAATTAAACATAATATGCTAACCCCACCTAGAGGATAGAAGGCAGATGTTGGGAAATTTGTTTTTGCAAACATCACTTGGGCTGCCTCAGCCACAACAACTAGTAAAACTAACGCAACAATCTATAAATGAATATATGACGTAACTGCCTGCAGAAAAAATTAAGTTAATGTGATTCTTAGGCTTATCTGTGCATTGTTCTAATGTATTATTTCTAATAAAGCTTTTCTCTCTGAAAAAGAAAAAAATCATCCATCTGTCATATCTGCTTTGAAAAAAAAATCATATCCCATCTTAATTTACAAAAACAAGCTTTGAAGAGCTCCAATTCCGCGTCTCTTGCTGGTGTTTGCTTCTACTACATTACCCATAATGCCCCACTACACTTGTCATTTCTTGGTTGACAATATCCGGGAGGAAGTTGTACTCCAAAACAAATGTTAGCTACCCTGTGAAGAATTGCGCAGCTTTCAGTAAGTTATGCATTATATTTTATGATTGAAATCGTTGAATTGTGTAACTAATCATCCAGTTAATCTTTATTGTTACTACACACTGAACATGTCACAGGAAGGGTAACTCGTTTTGCGAAGTTGTGCACTCTCTAAAGCTAATGCTAAATGACACGGTCATCAAGCTTTTCTCTCATCAGAGAAATTTGGCCCCGGCTCAAAACATTTTTCAATAATTAACCTAGATATGAATGAGCTCTAGATGTCTGCTGGCACATGTAACATAACTCTCGCAGCGGCGCCGATGTAATATGGTATGTTTGCATGCTCACATCGTTGTAGGTGTAAACATGAATTAGGAATCAGGAATCTTTATTTTCATCACAACAATTTATCTGTGTAACGATATTACGATGGATGCTGAGTTCCGTCGCATTTAAAAGGGTATAAATAGGAAAGCAGCAGAATGCAGCTGTGCTCCCATTTGAATGATGATGTATCTGGCGACTCTACCAAAAAAAAAAAGGAAAAAAAAGTATAACACTGATGATGACAGTTATGATAATACCGCAGTAATATCTAATTAACTCATCAAGTTGAAGGGCCTTCAAACGTGGTTGGAGTTCTTAAATTTTTATGTTATCGCGTTTCTCCTTGTCCATAGCAACTTCTGTTCCCATGGACACTGCCGTTCCCGGTCCAGCAGATGGAGAGGAGCGGCTGGTCGAGCTGCGTCCACGAACCCGATCCAATCCTGAAGGCGCCGAGGATCGCCGGAGCAGCACAGGCAGCCTCGGAGGCAATGGCAGTCCAAGCATCTCCCAGCCAGCGGTGGGCAGCCGCGTTGAGGGCGAGGGAGAGGCATCCACAAACGACAGCCCCCCGAACCCCACCAGCATCAGCGCAGCTGCTGCTTCATCCTCCACCGTGGCCCCTGCTGTGGTGGCAGCAGGAGCTTCTGGCAACGCCACCGTGCCTTTGTCCGCTACTACCGTGGCGGTCAAAGAAAGGCCAAAACCCACGCAGCAGCAGCAGACCACACCCACCAACTGTGTCCCCCCACCGGCGGAGTACCAGCTCAGGGTACCACGGGTCAACTGCCCAGAGAAAGTGGTGCGACAGCAGGATCCCCCGATACCAAAAATGAGACTCAGCTGCACTACATCATGTGTAATCTGACGTTCTTCTCCTCCCATAGATCATCTGCTTAGACCTGTCTGAGGAGATGTCTCTGCAGAAGCTGGAGTCCTTTAATGGGTAGGTTAAAAAACTTTGTTGTGCTCACTGAGGGCAAGTTAAGCAGAGATCTTTAAGAGCAATGGTGTAGAACTTTATTCAGCTTTATGTAGGTTATCATTTGTTTGCCTTTTTCTTGTCCAGGTAACATAAAGAAATAAAAGTTAACTATGGTTTTATGTAATGCCTCAATTCAGACCGCATACATTACAGCAGTTACAGTGTAGATGTTCTGCATGTAAAATGCCGTCACTGCTTCATTGCACTCTTTTATTTCTCCTGTGAAGATCAAAAACCAACGCCCTGAACATATCCCAGAAGATGATTGAGATGTTTGTCAGGACAAAACACAAGATTGACAAGCGCCATGAGTTTGCCCTGGTGGTGGTTAACGACGACGCTCTTTGGGTGAGTGCCGATGTCGTGCCCAGGGTTTGAAATGCACCTGTGAAATGTTGCCCGTGTGGCAGAGATGATACAGTATGTGTATGTGTGCTTATGTTGCAGCTATCAGGCTTCACCTCTGACCCTCGAGAGCTCTGCAGCTGTCTGTATGACTTGGAGACCAATGTGTGTGAGACCTTCAGTATCCTTCCTGCCCCAAACTGAAACTCATGTCCTGACAGGGGAGTTGACCAGCCTAGTAGAACCTCCAGAGTGTGTGTGGAGAGACTTTGGCCTGGTGTGTAGTCAGATGTTGGTCATGATAAACCTTAACTATGGTTTTTAGACCTGGAAGATCTTCTAAATGTCATGTAAGTGTCCTCTCATGTTTAGTAAATGAGAAATGAAAAGTGTCGCAAACAAGAGCTTCCTCGGACTCGGTCTCCTCTTGCTTTGTTTGCAGCCGTCAGAAGATCGAGCTGCCCATGATGGAGAATGTCCAGACCATCCCTCCTCCGTACGTGGTGCGCACCGTGCTAATCTACAGCCGGCACGCAGGCCAGCTGCAGTTCAACCCTCCTGAGGCCATCAGCGTGAGCCCCGCCTGACCACCAGTGTGGCCAAGCATGTTTGTCATCCGTGAGTTTGCAAATTGTGACATTTCTTTGCTCCACCTTCATCCGCTTCATCCGCAGAAAATGCTGCAGTCACCGTACTTTTTCTTCGACGTGGTCTACCTGCACAATGGGGCGGACGACCAGGGGGACGAGACGAGCTGGAGGGTAAGTGGAGAGGGTTGATGGGACGGAGAGATGCGGCTCTGACCATGAAACAGTGATGAGAGGGTGGAAGATAATACGTCCTTCATCTGGCATAGATCACGCACTTTAAATCCTCATGAAGCAATTATATATCAGAGTAAACATTTCAGCAATCCAGTCACAACACAGAAATCTTGGATTCTTATATGTCCTTTGTCCTGCCAACATTATGGATAACCCTTGTCCTATACAAAATAGTTTTCCTCAAGTCTCCATCACTCTATGATGACAGCATTGGATCAGTTTTGGATGTTTCACTTCACCTCCTTTATTTTTCCCTGCAGGACAACTACACTTCTTTCTGCAACCTGGACACCAAGGGCATGTGTTACCGCTTCGAGGTTTCCCTGAGCGGCCCCGCCATCGAGCTGCACAACTGCATGGCCAAGCTGCTGGCCCACCCCCTGCAGAGGCCCTTCCAGAGCCACGCCTCCTACAGCCTGCTGGAGGGGGACGACCCCCAGGACGTTGATGCCACCGTCTGACATGGGACTTATTAAGCCCTGCTGCTATGGAGACGTCATCCACACACTCACACAACCTGCAGTTTCTCATTTAATAGCCAGAGTGTCCTGTCAGTGAGTAACCTCACTGGATTTGCCTGTAATCTTGGATGTAAAAAACATTTTTGGCAAACCAGCTGGAGCTGCAGACCTGAGCATAACTCCCACACTCTTTGTTTTGATCTGGATTTAAGTCTCCAGAGGTGAGACCTCTGTAAACTGCAATAGCTGTGATCGCATGTACTGTATCACAAGTCACACCCACTACGTTGGTTTTGTTGCCTTTTTCCCAACAGGTGTCAATTTTCACGATTTGTCACCAGTTTTGTTTATTATGTAATTTTTTTTAAAGTATTGCTCTTTTTTTAATGTTGCATTGGCAAAGAAAGAATGTGAAATTAGCGCTTAATCATGAGAAAGGCACACAGTGCTACTGTCAGTCCAGCTGCACTTGAATCCTTGTACAGATAAAGTTTTTGAAGCTGTTGCAGATTAAATGAATCTGCGCTTAACCTGTGTTGGCTCAGTCAGTGGAGACTGTCCGTCCACATGCCTTTTGTATCTCGGCCAGAAGGTGGCAGCACGAATCCATTTGGTGGAGAAGAGTTTGGACGGGCGTGATGACCGAGCCCCAACATCCCTGCGCTCCACAGAGGTTTGGGAAGTGTTTTTTCGTAATACTAAGTATAATGGAACGCAGAGAGATATTTAATCTGATTTGAGTTATGTGAAACACATTTTCCAGCCGTTTTCCTATATACATATATTCAGTATTTTTTGTGTTGCGCCAAATCATAACACAAGTTATCTTAATGCGCTTTCCAAGATGGAGCAGGTTGTGCCCCTCAACAAGTAAACATTCAAATTCTATAAAATGAACACACAGAGACCCAACATATTTCCCATTAGCAACAATGGCAAGGAAAGACAAACGTCCCTTAAAAGGGAAGAAACCACAGGAATATTTTAATCAAAACTGCTTTTTAAGTAACTCAAGGCTACTTTTTCAGATACTAAAACAAAAACTAACAATAGAACAGTTATAAGTAAAGTAACTAGTAACTATAGTGGAGAAAATGCTTCAAATACTCAAACTTCCAATACTTTTTCTTCATTAGCATCTTCCCAAAATGAAAATAGTAAGAGACTATATACTGAACACAGTTTGATTTGAGAGGGCTAAATCTAATCTGTCGCAATATAATGTGGAAAACAATGCGACCACATAGTGACAATTGTCAGGGAAGAAGTTTGAGCTCTCGCATGTTCGTAAAAGATACTCAGTACCTCAAGTATTCATCGCAGTCCACCTCATGGTCCATGTTTTATCATCTGGATTCTCATCTCAAGGCCTCCGGTGTCACATGACCTCGAAAACAAGTTTGTACCCTGTTTACAGAGTTAGTTTTGTGTTTTGAAGAAGCAGCCCGAGGCCCTGCGTCAAGAACCCGGAGAAAACACACAGCTACATTTGGATCGAGAAAACTGTGAACACAGAGGATCTACGCGCACACACACAATGTGTAAGCGACACCTGACACAGAGAACTTGGCAGTGACTCGACTCTCAAACAATTAGAAAAGTTTTTTTCAAATTTAGATCCCTTGACGTAGTACGCGGAGTTAAATGTGTCCACTCTTCAGTCGCGCAAAAGTTCATCGGACACCAACTCCGAACGTGGAGAACTCTGCAGTCTGTACCTGGAACACAGACACAAATGAGCCTTCCTGTGCGGAATGTATGACTTAATGGCCGCACCGGGAGTGACTTTCACTCTGGAGATGGTCTCTTATCTTGAGGAGTGTTTTTATCAGTCTTTTTCATGACTTTGTCTTCCTGTTATTGTCCAGGGAGTTGATCAGATGTGTTTTTCAGCTCCTGGTGGTGGCCGATGTTCTGTCACTCCAACGCGTCGGCATAAATGAGGTTTTCCGGTAAGCGCGGGTTGTCAGGGAGACAATGGGGAGCAGGAAAACCCCGGACGTGAGGGACCCTTCCCCTCTCTCAACCTCCCAGCAGAGCTCCCCCGTCCCTCACGTCATCACGGCAGATAACAGCCTCTGTGTGTGTGTGCGTGCGTACGTGTGTGTGTGTGGCAGGGTGGGGATCAAATGTGTCTGCTACCGCCTGTACTACAGGGAGAATTTGTTATTCCCTCATCCCTGAAGAATGACAGCTCCCCATTGTTTTCATTCCTACTCCTACGCTGCCATGCCTCCTTTCCGTGCAGGCTTGGGACAGGATGTTGCAGGATATTTTTTCGGTGGTATTTTCTTTTTTCTTTTTTCTTTTTTTTTCTTTGTCCCATACGTGGTTTTACATTGTTCATCCGCGGGCAATAGGAACGTGATGGACCAGCGGCGTGTCTATAATTACACCGGGCTCTACTGCCATCTGCTCTTTCCCCATTATATTCCACATTGTACGGGATGCACAGTATTCCGGGATGAGCAATGCACAGAGTGATGATCTTCCCTGGAAGTTGGTGGAAACTTTTCCACCCTGCTTGTAGTGATTCAGCATGTGTGGCACGGCAGTTTCCACGGTATACAAAACACTTTTTCTGTGAAACCATAAAGTGAGATGCCAAGTTGAGCAAACACTGTGAAAGGGGCTGCTGAGGGGAGGGTGGGGGTGTTGGAGGAGAGGGTGAGAGGGGAGGAGAGGGGAGGAGAGGGCAGGGCCAGGATGGACTGGAAGTGTGCCTCCAACAGGATTTATAAACAAGGCCCCTCCACACACCTAAGGGTCATTGTTTACATCCATCCATACATGCCAGTCAGTCTGTCTGGGGCAGCCACAGCAGCAGCAGCGACACGACTAGAAGAAAACCATCCGTAGTTTGGGAATCTTCATCGGCAAACGGGCCGCCTGGTGGATACTCGCCACATTCCTTCATTCTCCTTAGATCGCTCAATCCCCGTCGCCACCATTTCGCCCCCCACAGCCATGTACAGCTCCAGCTACTCCCGGGCCAAATTTGGCCTGGAGGCTGGCGGGAGCCTCCACAGGTCCAGAGGGAAGAGCTGCGGCTACTACATGAGGATCATCTTCTTCTTCTCCTCCCTGATCCAGTCGCTCATCATCGTCAGCCTGGTGCTCTTCCTCGTTTACGGGCAACCGGAGAAGACTGCCGAGGAGAAGAGGGTGAAGGTGGGTGACCTCCTGATTTGCTTGTGTGCCTTTTTGATCGTGGTCGTGGTTTGGGTCAGCGTTTGTGGGACAGAGTGAGCAGCGCGTTAGAATACAGAATCTTTGATGGATATTGGCCGCAGACAAACAGGTGCAGATGTTTGGAAGAAATCTTAATTTCTATCCATCAGATAGTGTTGCTCTGAGCATTTATTCAGCAATGTTGAGGCAGAATATGCTCATATTGACGTCTTTATTGTTGCGTAGGAACTGGAGTTGAACTTCAACAAGCTGAGTGAGAACAACATCAACCTGAGGAAGGAGAAGGCAGACCTGGGAACTCAGCTGGAGACTCGCACGGCCGAGAAAACAGCGCTGGAGAAGGATATTGAGAAGATGAAGACCGATGCCAACCACACATCACATGAGCTCAACCAGAAAATAGTGAGTATATGTTGCCTTTTGCATTTTCTACGTAGAATCCAAAGCCTCTATCAACTCTAACACTGGCTTCAAATATTTATTTGCCGCTGCTGCTTTGATTTATCGGAGCCAAAGTAATAAAGTCACATGATGACTATTTTAGTAAATAGTATATAGACTGATTATTTCCTCGAGGCATTGTTACGGCTTCCCTATGGGCTGCTGCGGTAATAAAATATGACCTGAGAAGAGAACCGGCAGTCATCCTTTATATGTGTTGTTTTTCTTCCTCTATAGGTGCAGTGTGAGGCCGCCAAGCGTCTGGCTATTACTCGAGCTACGCCGGTCTTCCAGTGCCCCACCACCCCAATACAGCCTCCCATGATGGTCACCAGCAGTGCGTACCGACACAAACCGCACCTAATTTCACACAAATGCATCTATTTTGGAGGATTCTTTGATTTTATGATATCATATTATGGATATTTTGGAGGTAAAACAATAAGACAACCAAAAATAACTATAGAATGGATATGGAATATAGAATATAGAATGGTTTGAGCAGTAATTAGCATTTAGACCTCAACAGGGTACTTTGGAGATGAGTGCCTTGCTCAAGGGCACTTAGGCCTTTTGGGGATCAAACCAGCAACCCACTTGAGCTCTAGAATTAAGCACTCTCATTACAGAGAGAGAATATTTAGGACGGGACCAAACAGGATGAGAGATAAATACAGAACATCAACATTTATTCTTAGACTTAGACCTTAATTTCCATATTTCCATCTTGTGTGTGTGAAGGTGAAATCAAGACCCTGCAGACTCTGAACGCTCAGCAGAAAGCCATGATCAGCCTGATCGAGGCCAACTTCACCCAGACCGTCCAGTACCTGGGCCACGAGAGGGACAACGCCCTCAGAGAGCGGGACACACACCACCAGGACGCCATCACACTGCGGCGGGAAAACACCATCCTGAAGGAGCAGCTGGCCGCCTACACCAGGTTCTTTGTGTGTATGTGTGTGAGTGTGTGTGTGTAGGGACGTGCGGGAGATGTCCCGGCTTGGACTGACCCTTTTTGTTTTGGTTGGACTGGAACAGGAAGTGCAAAGAGGACTTTGCCCAGTCGCTGACAGGGATCCAGGCCGTGACCAGCGGCTTTCTGACCAGGATCAACAGTCTGTTTCCCCACCAGCTGACCTTTCACCTCACCTGTGAGAGCCAGCACGAGCAGATGGAGAGGATCAAGACCAGCTGCACCAACCTGTCCAGAGACGTGGAGAACAAATTCCAGATGTACCTGGACAACGTGGGCAACAAGGTGTGTGTGTGTGTGTGTGTGTGTGTAACCAGAAAGGATGAGAGAGAGAGAGAGAGAGAGAGAGATTTGCCCTCTTTCCTCATTGTAGG
>OMPJ01021268.1:16273-27369 GCA_900312935.1 Carapus acus
TCATACAAATACAACATGAGTATGTAAAAAAAAAAAATCCATTTACAGATCAAGCTTTTGCCTCATATCTAGGAGCCACAACTCCCACAAAAATTATCACTTTAATAGCAATTATTCTAGCGAACCTTTGTGGGAACTTTCTCAATTCAATTTTATTTGTACAGCGCAAAATCATACATAAATGATCTGAAGGCGCTTTCCAATATGGAGCAAGTAGAGCTCCTCCACATGTATTCACTCAAATTCTATCAGATGAGCATACTGAGACCCAACGAATCCCCCATTAGCAACAGTGACAGGGAAAAACTCCCCTTTAAAGGGAAGAAACCCTTTTCATCGCATTGGTACGTGGGGAGTTTCAGCTCCCGTCCTCATTCTCGTCCATCAGCCCCTCTTTGGCAAAAGTTTTCGGAATATTCCAGAGAACAGATGGGATGGGAAGCCTGCTCCCTGCGGGAGGAAGCGGCTGCTCCGTGCGGCGGCGGGTGATGAATGGCGCTAAAGAGGCAGATGACCCGTCGAGGTGAAAGAGAGAGAGAGAGAGAGAGAGAGAGAGAGAGAGAGAGAGAGGCCAGAGCCCGGGCCGAGCCTGTGGACTGCTGAGCCAGCAGCCCTGCTCTCTGTCCCAGCCCACACACCCTTTTTTTTGGGTTGTTTTCATTCGTTTCACGCTCTCCATGCAATATTTCATTCTGGTGCAATGACACCCCTCACACACGGGGGTCACTCGGGGTCGCTCTCATCACCTCTGCCCCTGGCTGCAGGTGTGAAAACATGCCAGTCAGGAATGTCGATGCGGGCAAAACTCCAAACGCAAGTTCGAGTCCTGGCCATACTCCACTGTAATCACCATTTTTTTTCCAACGTGAAATCATCAAAAATCATTCAGCGATTGCGACCTCTGACCTCCGTATTGCATCATCAGCTTATGTTCCCTGTTCTGCAGGAAGTTGTCCTGTACAAATACTGTTGGCCACATCAGCTCCTTGCCGCACGTTCTGCTACGTGACGTGGAGGAAAGCGAATATTAACAAACACTGTCATTGTTCTGGCAATCAACATTCGGATGGAAATAGACAAGCCAAACAAAAACCAGGCGCCCTTACGTAAAGTCGCCCCATTGAGTAAACTAAAGCCTGGGTACATACAAAACAGCAGAAAAAAATAAAGAGTTTCAGGAACTGTTCTTCTGCTTCTTCCCTCTTCTCCCAGGTGGCCTCCATCCAGTCCCACTCCAGCAGCCTGGAGGTCCTCAACTCCCACCTGACCGCCGACCTGCAGCGGTGCGAACGCAATCGCAGCGCCTCCGCCAACGAGGCCCACAGGAGGCAGCAGCTCGCCCAGCAGACCCACGACAACCGGGTGGGTTAGGACGACGGCCTCACTACCGGACGAGTGTGTGTGTGTGTGCGCGCGTCATCATACAGCTGAGGCTGATTTCTGTGTCTGTGCGTCCAGATGGAGACTTTGCTGAGGGAGCAGAAGAGGCTGAGGGAGGAGAAGCAGCTGCAGGCCGAGCGTCTGACCCTGAGAGAGAGTGAAGTCCAGACTCTAAAGGGCAAAGTCCAAACACTCAGCGCCAACTGTAAGGTGAGAAGAAAGGACAAAGATTCAAGATCCAAAACTTGACTGTATCAGGAATCAGGAATCTTTTACTGTCATTATGGCAATTTACATTGTATAATGAAATGAAGGCGCGGAGTTTGTGGAGAAAAATGGTATTAAAAAAGGGAAAAAAATAGAGGAAAAATCTGTACACAGAGTGAAGAACAGATGTGAGTAATAGCAGCAAAAGTAAAACTTGAAATATACATGTGTACAAAATTGTAATGTGCACAGTAAAGAAACAACGGGACAAATGCAGAAAAGTTGAGGGAAACTTGTACAAAAACATTTATTCATTATGTCGTCAATTCAAACAACTCCATGAACAAGGTGCTCTGACATTTGAGGAAATCTGTGATGATGTTTCTGAGGTGTGAAAACATCTCTAGTTTGGATGTTGAGGGTCTTTCTCCATCTTGTCTGATGATGCTAATGCTAATCGCTGATTTAGGCAAACGTGCCCTCGTGTAGCTGATTAATATCTAAGTATTAATTCTGCTCTCGTGCACACTTTTATGTAATGCTGGAAGTTAGCAAATGTGTGTTTGTGTGTGGACTCAGCAGAAGAGAGGAACCTGAGCTTAGCGGCAGGAAGGATGGACAGGCAAGATAAACAAAGGGAAGCAGAGGCAGAAACAACACACTCCCCCAAAATGGCTGTGTTTGGAGGATTTGGAGGGTGCGCGGGTCAGGTTGTGTCTCCTTGGGAGTGCCTTCTCCAGCTAAAGTCACGTTTCTCTCCTCTCGCAGCCCGCGGCGCCCAAACCTGCCGGCCTGCAGCTCGGCCCCCCGCAGAGCAGGCAACCCGTCGCTAACTGGCCCGCGCAGGGAGTGCCCGGGATCAGCAAAACTCCCACGGTAAGTGAACGCCTCACCAGACCCAGCTGTCCCACGTGTATAAACACGGGAGTTGTCGTGGCCGAGTGGTTAAGGCGATGGACTAGAAATCCATTGGGGTCTCCCCGCGCAGGTTCGAATCCTGCCGACAACGGAGTGATTTTCTTTGGATTTTAAATGTAATCATATTTTCATATGAACCTAGAGATTAAACATGAATCATAGTTCGGCATATTACGCAAGCTTTGAATAGGTACTTCCTGTAATGAGTCATTGATTATTATTCATTGATTACAACTATTTGCATCAAATCCCATAACAACTTCAAGATGCACTGAGATAAACGTCTGGAGAGCTATTACTTTCTCTCATAAATTACTCAATGGAAATATCCAGTGATTCTCAGTGGCTGTGATTGTTATTCTCACTACCATTTACATTTTCACACAGGTTACTAACATGATGGCCGATGGTAAAATTATTCTTGCTTTTTTTCCAGGTGAGATGAAACGCCTCTGACTGGGCTGCAAGTCTGGGCGACAAGCTGCCATCACGACCTTGTAAATAATGTGTAAATAGTCTGATGCCACATTACCGACACCCTTTTTGTTGTTTATGACACATTTAGCTCAAACCAGAATGAAATGCTATTTCAAATGAATCTTGTTGCTGTGAAATTGTTTTGGTTATCCTTGACCCTCAGGTGAATGTAAAATCATTCATTTTGATGTTGTAAATATTTTATTGTGTCACTATTTGTTTATTGTTGTTGTGATTGTGTTTTTTTCGGAGGGGGAGGAGGGTTTTCCATCATGCTAACATATTTACAACAGATATTCTCTCTAAGGATGGAGATGAAACTTGTGCATGTGATTGAATAAAAGTTAATCTGTACAATTACGTGAGCCTGTGTTGACTTTGTGTTTACTGAATAAACTCAGGAAAGACTCAGACATCCTTAAAATAGATCCATGTGATTTTCCAAGGTCTCACACATGCACACAGACGCGTGCAGGTTTGCATCAGTGCCACAGCCCAGATCACAATAGAAGTGAAACACACACTCTCTCTCACACACACACGCAGCCATAAACACTTCAGCACAGGCAGTCGTTAACTGTCTGAACTCAGACTTGTCCCTGGAAGGTTAACATGACTTTGGACCGGTTTCAAAGCTGCATTACATAATATAGTAAATCTTGTGAGATTCAAGATATGGATGTAAATATGAAGCAAATATATTTTCAGAAATCCTGTCAAATGTGAACTGATGAGGTACCAAGTTCCATTTGACAATTGAATTGAGTTTGTATTTCTTAATGTACCCTAGAGACGAGATCAGATGGACATCGCAGACGTACAATTCAGGTTCATGCGATCCACAATGTCCTCACATTTGTCCACGGTCACTCGGGTGGATGCACAGATAGCGAGGAGAGCGATACGAGGGATGAAGGTGGAGGTGGGGGAGGATGTTTTCTTCATCTCTGTCTCTGTTCTAATTGGTTGAATGATGAAGGGAGCATGGACACCACAGGCGTCTCCCCGCACCCTTGTCCACTGGCATTAAATGGAAATATAAACACACAAGACACAATATAGCAAATCCAGCAACTGTGCTGTGTTTTCTGCACATAAACAATGTATCGGCTCTTAAATCCATCCTTGAATTCCTAGATGGGAGTTACACATGCTAAATATAGGGCTAGGGGTGAAAGAGGACGAGACACTTGTGTGTCCTGTGTGTGTGTGTGCCCCGTCTGAGAGCGTGAGAAGCAGCTCCGTCTCACATAAAGACGTGTGTAGATTCATGTGCGTGTTGGCGGGCGGCTCACTGTACTGATGGATGTGTGTGCCGCAGGTGATTCAGGCGGCCGCCTGTCCGCAGGAAATCCTTTGTTTAACATGAAGTGTTTGTGAGCCCACTTATAGAACCGCATATACTCGCCGATACACCCACACCCACTTTAAAGAAACCGGGCGGGCCTGGGTACAGTTGGGAGCAGCTGCGTCACAACTCAAAGTCCGCGCAGTCGTGAATCAAAAGCAGGAAACTGACATAAGCTTAAAAGCAGCAGTCATCACTCATGCAGCGAGCAGCCCCAAAGGCCTGACAGGGACGGGGAGCACCACCTCATCCTCTGTCACACGCCGCCTCACCGTGGCACTGCAGTCGGAATGTGGATTGTTTGCTTTTGGCAAAAAGAGGCTGCCAAAACCTAAAACCTCTAAAAATGAAAAAAAACAAACCGTCTTCAATTGTGAACTGCAGTGATGTGCTGTGAGGTTCAAGACTGGTGAGGCACTGACTTCATCTGTCAGATTTACACACACATGAATCCTACACTGTAGCTTATTCACCATTTAACACACACATTTGTGGCCATAGCCGCATTCTGCTACTTTCCCTTCCACACCACACCACTTGCACTGGAACCCAGCACCTTAATTTCATTACACAATGTGAATAATTGTTGTGATGACAATTAAGATCCCTGATTTCTGATTTGATTGGCAGCAGTTAACAGTTTATGTTAAAAAAAACAACTTTATAGTGAAAATCACAGGACATATGTGACCATTTCGTGAATTTTTCATGAATTCATGAATGACAGATGAGGCTGGGTCTCTCCTGCCTCCCCTGACCGTGCGTCAATGGTGGAATTGCACGAGTGTGTCACGCCTGCAGGATCCTAAGTGCCCCACAGAGAATAATTCACGCCAGGACAACCAGGACAAACACAGTGTCTCTCATGACAATTAAGTACGTACAGTTTGTAGAGTGTTCTTCCTGTGCGCATTAACTATCATGTTATTGTTTTGTTAAAATCAATCAGCCACCACTTACTTATCATGTGGCTATGCCCCTCTTTATTGTTAACCAATTTATTTTGATATTTCCATTTTTATCTGGTGTTTTTCATATGAAGAGTGACTTGAAATGCAACCAAAAAACAAAGAAAAAAAAAGAAACAAGTTACTATTGTGATCTTGATGAATTTGAGATACAGTTGCCATAAAATAACTAGACGTGGGTTCGTGTTTGTCTGTGTTGGACCAAGATGCTGTGACGCACACGTGCATGTCACACAGGATTTACCTCACGGAGCCCACAGATCCCGCTTGTGCGGTGATTAATCAGGGGGGGAGATGAAAGAGGGCCAAATGGCTGACAGAGCAGGGCGGAAGGAGAGGTCAGGTAGGGAAGAGGGGGAGAGAGAGAGAGGGAGCGAGGGAGAGAGAAAGAGAGAGAAAAGACGGGCACTTCCGCTTGGCGTCCAGCGGGCCGGCTGTCGTCACAGGCTGCCAGGGTGGAAGAAGGGTGAGGAGTTCACCGAGGAAACATAAATATTTGATCAAGGCCAGATTGACAGTCGAACAAAGGGCACAGACGGAATCGAGGAGTCGAAACAGGCCGTTCCCACACACATACGCGGATCACCTTGTTCTCTGAAAGAGACTTTTTAGAGACGATTGTTATCGTGTATTTCAAGGCAGGGGTCCACCCTCCAGAAAGAGATGGATTCCAGGTGATAAAATCATTGATGAGACACTGCTGAGGACACTTGCGTCATCCATTGTAATTTTTTGAATCTATTGCCTTGATTGATCGGTTACACATGACAGTCCATCCATTATTTGAGGACCAATGTGGTGGTGTAAATTTTGATATACCGAAAAAATATTTTCCAATTTGAGTCGATTAGCCTCGTCCTTAATGGGTGCGACAAAAACTGAACTGGTCACTAAACAGCATCACGTGCAGGGGCACTGTGTCCCAAAGACCAAACCACTGCCGGTCATTATTATGGTAAGTCGCTTTTATTATCATTGTCTCCCTGTGGGGAACAGTCACATGTCGGAGACACGGCCAAATGTGAGCCCATCAAAGCCGTGAGTCACGAACCGAGCGGCCCCGATGAGAACAAACTGGTTTGGTGGCTCACAAAGGGCTGCGGCAGAAAACAATAACCGCACTCCTCATTTTCCTGCATCGAACGTAAACACCCAAACAACGTGCCAGTGACCTTGTGGAGGAGCGCAGCTGGAGAAATCTACCTAGGCTATAAATACGGAAAAAAAAAAAGGCGGGGAAGGATGTGGCGCCCGGCTCGTCGTGTTCCGACAGGTGGACGGAGGCGGGGCAGGTAGGGACAACATGAGGGGGAGAAAAGTGGAAAATTTCATCTGTCTGAGGTCAGTGATGAGCAAGAGGAAAGGCACGCAGCGATGTTGTGGGGGTGGTGGTGGAGGGGGGAGGCGTTCGGGGTCCTCAGGGGCCCTGTGGTGAAATAGAGGAATGCTCTGCTTTTGTTTCATTACCTTAGATAGCTTAACTTCTGACCCAGGAGCCCAATTCTGGCTGATTCCAGGCGTTTTGAGGACAGCCCGTCTGTCCGGCACTTGTCCCAAGCACGTGAGGACGTGCGTGCTGGGCACTCGTCCGGAGCCTCTATCTGACTCATGCGGCGCCTGCGAGGCCGAGATGGAGCCGAGACGAGCCGACCTTGGCATTTTCCATTTTCAGCTTCCATCCATCTCGTATTTCCTCCTACTTCCCGATGCAGAAGTCTCTGAAGACAATGTCCAGGATCTCCTCCGCCCCGACTCGCCCCGTGATGCGGCCCAAGCTGGTGAGGGCCAGCCGCACTCCGTCCGCCGCCAGGGCCAGATCCAGGTCGCGGTACTGCCAGTACTGAGCCAGCATGGCGACGCACTGCTGCAGGTGGGCGCGGTGGCGGGCCTGGGTCAGGGAGGGGGCGCCACAAAGGGGGTCGCCACACCTACACACACACACATACCAGCGACAGATCAAACCTCGCAAACATTAGAGTTGCGACTTCCGCTCACGTTGTCGTGAGGGCTGCGCGTGTGAGGACTCACAAAGTCTGGATGTTGGCGTGCAGGAGCGTGAGAAAGTCCTGCACTCCCTCGCCGGTGAGGCAGGACATCAGGCGCGTGGGAGGCACTCCCGGGGCCTGTTTCAGCGCCTCGCTCAACCTCTGCCGCCCGTCCTCCGCCAGCAGGTCCGTCTTATTCAGGACCAGGATGCACCTGTCTGAAGAGACGCTGGGGATAAGCAAGGAGACAAACATGGGGAGGGAGAGGGAGATGGTTCCGACCCCCAAAAGCGGTGACCCTGGCACCTGTGGCGGGCCGGTCTGGAGTGCCAAGGACGCTCCTCAGGTGCTCCTGAAGGAACGCGACAGCCTGAGGGACGTCGGCGGGCACCTGGGCGCAGTCCACCACCACCATAGTCAGGTCAGCCTGCTCCACCCTTCACACCAAGGACACACACTCATTCTCAGGCAGTGAGACGCTCCGGCCTCCATTTTCCTCCCCCATGGCCAAACACAGGAAATACCCCACAAGTCAGTCATGAGCAGTTTGTGGACTGAACACCGTCCGTCCATCGCCAGCACGTCTGCCGCACAGGGCTGGAAAAGCAGAGGAAGGATTTCATTCTTTTGGACTTTTAATCCTGACTAAGCGCCTGTTGTCTCCTCTCTCCCCAGCGACACACTCCTTCGCCCCGGCTGCCTCTGAGGCAGCAGTGGCAGCGGATGCTTGTACTCGCCATGTCCTTCCTGTGCGACCCAGGTCATGAGCTCGTGACCTGCTCCCCACACAGAAAGTCCCCTACAGACCCGGCTGCCCACCCTTCCTATAGACCGCTGAGGGGGTCATCCCACCGAAGAAAAACAATTTGCCCTGGAAAAAAAACATAAATATTACTGATGCTGTGGCTATCGGGACCTCCTATCTCACACAGTCCCCTCTCCTCTGAAACGTCCTCATTATCTGTCCAGTAAAGAGACTTTATATAAATGTGTGTGAGACAATGTGGCACACTGGACGTTCAGACAATAGAATTATATTATGTATAACTGTGCTGAATATGAGTATTAGACCTAAGTATTTATGGGAGCAACGTCCAAACATCACTGTTCCTGAATCTGAAATTGCCTGTGAACACAAGTCCATTTATCTATTTAGGAATATCAAAGGTTAGATAGTCCCGGTTAGAAGGTTTCTATATTACAGCTCCACCTGGTGAGCCGTGCCGTCCCTCAAAAACATTCGTTGGCCTGGGACTGAGCCTGGCTCAACTGCTTGGAGGGCAGCTATGCCAGCAATGGTGGCACCAGTGCCACTGGGCTGGGCGAGTGAGATTTCAATTAATGCATTTGCCAACTACCGGTACTTTTAACATTTAACACACTGATGCTGTTTTTGGAATTGTTTTGGGCAAATGTGCAATGCAACAATATAATTGAACACTAATCTAATTGTAGCGATTCAGCAAGTCTACATTGTTTCTGCAAATTATTTTTATATCTTATATAAATATTTGCATCTATAATATTTTTATATATTTTTATATATTTTATACAATACTTATATAAATAAATAAATAAATAAATAAATAAATAAATAAATAAATAAATAAATAAATAAATATAATATATTATCATATTTTTTTCTTAATTCACCCATTTGTTAATTCACCCTGCATTCCCACTCCATCAGCGCTGCTATTTCTATCTCTATTTAAATAGTTATTTATACCGATATTTATGATGTATATATTGTGTTTTATATTCTTCTGTATATAGAAACTCTTCTTCTTCCTTCTTTTCTTTCTCTAACTACTTACTCCAGAATGCAGCTCCTTAGTTTCCTTAATCAATTTAATTGCTGTAATGACAATAAAAGATTCCCGATTCCTGATCTATAGATCAATCAAATATCTTTGCCATCCAACACTAAGACTGACGATAATTCCTGAGTGTACTTCTGATTTTGAAAACTCAGGTTGGCAGTGAGGAGTCAACAACTGCCCCGTCCACTGTGAGAAAATGGATGAGAGAACATCAACTTCCGACCGCGACCGTATGTGTGTGTCCATGTTGACAGTGAGCTGTGGTGGTATGGGCCGCATGTCCCTCCCCGGTGCCTCCTGTGGAAGGCCCCATCCCTGAGTGTTCTATAGGACTGCCGCCTGCATCGCACCTATGCAGTAAACAGATCCAAAGAGGAAAGATGCCTCTTGGTTACGCAACCTCCTGAGTGTGTTTATCCCACATATTTATAACTGAGCGTCTGTGGGGCCGCGGCAAAAATACTGCATCATATGCGAAGGAGGGGGGAAAGCGAAGAATTATTCCTTCCTTTCTTTGTTTGAATTGACATCACCCAAGTGTCCCAGCCAACTTGCTCCGAGGGCAGGAGAACGCTCCCCCCCGATGCAGCGCCAGGCCGGCGCTCAAAACACAAAAATCGCCACGATTGAGAACGCCGCTCGACCCTGCATCGCATCAGACTCGGGGGAATTAAAGAATACTCATTTCTTTTATGACTTCCAGTCGTCACCTTTCCCGGGCGCGGCGGACGCCCTCCCTCTCCACCAGGTCAGGGCTCTCCCTGAGGCCGGCCGTGTCGCTCAGGAGGACTGGGAAGCCGCCGATGTCCAGCGCCGTCTCCACCACGTCCCGCGTGGTGCCGGCGATGGGAGACACGATGGCTGCGGGGCGCTGGCCTGGATTTTAAAAAGGTCACAAGGGGAAAAATCAGTTTGGGGGTATTGAACTGTGGAGCACAAGAGAGTCAAACATATTTCTTCAACATGTGGATACTGGTGATGAGCAGTATCTGAAACATTTCAACCATGGAAACACTATTTAACACTCAGTAGCTGTGTGGATTTACTTAATATCTTACTAAATATAATATGACTTCAAAACAAATGAGTCCATTCCCGATGTTGCTTGTGCAATTCATTCTTTCGCACCGATTTTGAGGAGATGAATAGACAACATTTGTTAAAGTAGTCCTCCATCCAATGTGACAAAACACTGTAAAACTGTGCTGATCATACAATTGAAAAAAATTGAACAAAACACAACAGGATAGCAAATTCATCATCATCAGTCTCCTCATGGACAGCAGAGACAGAGGTGTGCATTTAAGTTCTTTGTTCCATTTCACCGGGACACCCAGGTCCAAATTTGCGCTCTTGCCAACAAAACCACCAGCTCATTAATCCTTGTCAAGTCCGTCTGGGTGTGAGGTCAGGGCACGGGAGAGACTAATAGGAACAGGAAACAATAACAGGACTTTATCTTTAGTCTGATAAATACGCCCATTATTCTGGTAGGAAGCCGAGCTGAGTCCAGCCAAGCCAGGCCTGCGTAGTTTATATAAAATCATTCTAAATGATTTCAGGATGCAATACCTCAAACAAATATAACCTTACCTTATAAACAACAGCCGTTTCATTAGATGAACTACAAACCAGCTAAATAAATGTTTACCTATTACCAACTTTCTACTTGTCGCTGACATTTAAACATTATAAACAGAGGGATATGTCAGACGCGTACGTAGTGCTAGTGGAAGCAAGTAGTAGTAGTGCGTGTGCGTCTGTGTGCGTCTGTGTGCGTCTGTGTGTGTGTGTACGTGTGTGTGTGAGCTTACACAGTGTGTTAAGCAGGCTACTTTTCCCTGCATTGGTGGCCCCCGCGATCACCACATGGACGCCACTACGCAAGCGCTCGCCCCTCCTCTCGTCCTTAAGGTGCTGTTCCATCTGCGTTTGTAGCTCGCTCAGCCATCTGTCCACTTTGAGAGGGAGACAGAGACAGGGGAAGAAA
>OMPJ01021269.1:9965-24658 GCA_900312935.1 Carapus acus
AGCGCCGGCACCACTCCACCACCCCTCGACAAAATCCATCACATTGATAGGTTGAAGCGGTCAAACACCACCTTTGAACTGCTGACGTGCACTTCAAACCTCACGTCAGGCTGAACAGAGAGAGCTGTATATTTATTTCACTGTTTGTTTGTCAAGACGAGAAAATATCTGTCGATTTCAGTATCTGCATCAGGCTGCCAGTCTCATCGCCTCATCCCTCTGCCTCCCTCCTCCCCTCACGATTCAACGCCATCCTCCCCTCATATGCACCATCACGTCCAATAGCGTCCTCCTCAGAGCCTTACATAGCCAAGGGGTGGCATTCAACATCAGATGGAAGACAGCAAGAGCGGAGTAGAGCAAGGCTCCTGTGAGACTGTACCTATTAGCATGATTTGGTTAATGCACCAATTGACGTGCATTAGCAAAATATCCGAGATATTAGAGGAAATCGGCCTTGAGAGATAGAAAGACTTAACTGCCCTCTCTCAAAAAAGCCTCAGCCATCTCTAAGCGGCTTTTTTTTCTCTGGTTTTTTGTCAGTGTTGTAGGGTCAAACTTCCCTTGCACAAGGGAAGATGTAAGGAGGGTGTTACGCATTGACTTCTTGGCCGGTAAACCATGTCTGATTCGAGATGTGCGATGCTTAACGCTCATTGCCTCATCTACAGGCTGTGTGTTAGCATCTCAGGCTAGTGCAGCTAGAAATTTGCACCACCTGCTTGGCACTAAAAGCCCATAACGGCATTCACCAATTGTGCCTGAGTGTGTCCATGTCCCGTTCACACACGCTCAACCTGGCAAAGTCTCCCCGCCAGATCGGCTTGGCTGTGGCTTTCCTTGTCAGACATCATCGTATCCAGGGCCGTGTCCTGTCACCCTAATGTTTGCAGCTCTTGGGCGGAAAAGCAAGCGAGCAAACATTACCGAGCCGGCTTCTCTGGACTCATGCCCAGTGACATCACATCCAACCATCCCGCTCCCATCCCGCTTTCGGGACCCAGTAACTCTCTTTTCTTCTCTCCCCCCAGCTCGTACCGCTTGGATAAAGTCAACAGCGACATGCGTAACTACATCACCAATTTCGCCGCAGACTTAAGGTGAATACAAGCTGGGTGCTTCCACCCACCACCTCCATTTACATCTCTGTTGCCTCTACGCTGCCGTGGTCTCACGTCCGGGGCCAGCTGGCAGGCGGCCGCACTGACATTTTCAATATGGTCGACCCAGGGAGCGAATTTTCAAAGCTAGGCAGTGAGAGGTCATCTGGGGAGATCTCCTCTAGTTATCAAAGTTCTACACCTGGTTTAAAAATACACAGTATGCGGCAACAATGAGGGTGATTAGCTTTCATTTCACCCAATTACCAACCTCAGTCTGGACCACTTGTTTCTCCCATTTACACCCAAGAGAGGCTTTCGCCGAAAGCCCCACAGATTTTTATCTTTGAAGGAGGAGTTATGACTCTGTTTAAAGGGAGACTCGTCATCAGTGAGGCCACATTTTTTGCGGTGCTTGAACAAAAAACCCTGAAATCACAGATCGACAATATTGGCATTGCTGAAAACAGCATGTATAAGAGGCCTCGTTTTTGGTGTGAAATTGTTGTGCATCTCTGCTGTTGTCAGCAGGGAAAATTGCTCCCAATTACAAGCACACACAATTTTCACTCAGGAACGTCATTTCAGCTCCATGATCTCTGGGTATTTGTCTCCACTAATGTCTGTGGCTGCTTAAAAGCTTGACGCCGCGCTGCAAATATACAAGGACCGGCTTTCGCGTGACAAGATGGATTAGAGGACTTTTAATCACACTGGTATTTTCCACGCGGCCAAACAGCAGTGTTTATCTCCATAAGAAAAATCCCCCAAACTGCTTCGTCATCCCCCTTGCCTGATGTTCAAAACAGTTCTGGCGAAGAATTGGTACGCCTAATATTCATCACCCATAGAGTTTACTTGGAGTAGATCTCACCCTCTTCGCCTTTCCATCTGTCTTCCGTGCAGCACATTTCTAAGCACCTCGCCTTTCCCTTGCTGGGGCAGCACATTTAATTGACCTGGCTGACACCGGCGTGCTCTCTGAAGTGCTTGCTCACTAACTAGAACCTTATTTGCATTTCCTTCATTTCTAAGCATTGATTAGATGTTTCAGCACTTTTGAAAATCAAAATGTCCCTTTTTAAGGACACGGGAGGACACGTCGATGTAGTGGGGGAGCATGGAAGGAAGAGGGGGCGCCTGTCTTGGGACAAAGTGTCATAATAAGCCTCCCTCTCAAGTTCAACTTACCAAAAGGACACCCGCCTCGCTAAATGACGCTTCATTATTTATGGCATCGTGTTACACCCGCAGACCTCCGGTCAAATACTTTGTTTAGTGGTGAAATTGTGTTTAATTAGTTTTTTTGCAAGTTTGATTGTAGTCCCAATTGTGGTCTTACACTATGTCCGCCTTGTTTTCTCTCTCGTTTAGTCACAGTTATCGCTTGCAAGCCGCCAGGGACATGCGCCCCAGCATTGCCCTGGATCCTTCGGCCAATTACAACTCGCCCAAGTTTCGCTCCAGGAACCAGAGCTACATGCGGGCTGTCAGCACGCTGAGCCAGGCCAGCTGTGTCAGCCAAGTCAGCCAGGTGGGTGCCACTTGTATGGACCTGAGCAGCTCAGAGGTCCGAGCGAATCTGTCCCACCACAACACACAGAGGACTTTACAGAGAACCAGACAATACAGCCTAAATGTGCAACTTGCATCACTTCATTACATTCCCAGAAAAATAAATCCGTTTTACTTACTAAGTTATGCATTGTTTGTGGAGATTGAATTACATTTCCCCAGCTTGTCTGCTTTGAAATATTTTGTTTCATTGTTGAGGACATGGCATGGTGAGGTGGCCTTCAGTCAGTGCCCATCAGTTGGAAATGAGGAAATCTGTGAAGACAAAAGAAAAAACTGGTGAAACAGTGAGATAGAAAAAGAGAGAAGACAGAGCAGGAAAGGTAGAGGGCAGTGTGTCTGGTGGGATGGTCTTTATTTTGGCCACCATTGCTGGTCTGACTCTTACTACTGTTCTCTGACAACAATTGCTGTTTGTTCATAAAGGAAATGGACAAGGGACACAATATTTGTGACATTTCTTGTTCATACCAATTTGCATGCTCTGTGGACGTGCGTGTAATGCAAAGCACTCAGACAGCATCGCCCCCCTTTATAGTTTGAACAGCCTTGTTAAAAAACATTTTCATGGTGTCAGTATGAATTACGAGGACAGACATAGATTGGTTGGAACAGGTTCAAGCCACTTGTCTGTCTTTAGTTCAGTAAGATAAGCAGAATATGAGCCGTTTTATGTTTGTCCCAACATTTGTGGTGCTTTGCTACTATCATGTCACAAAATCCATATAACAGCACAACAGGTTGGATCAAATACAATAAAGAAAGCCGTGGAGCTTTAGCGATAAATAAGCCTGTGCACAATATTACACGACAAAAATGGAATGACTTCGAAATAATAACCACTGTCACTGCAAACCTCATATGCAGTAGGATTAGATGAAACTGAAATAAGATTAATGAGACAAATGAGAGATTGTGTAACGTGACCTTTAAATGGTGCCACTTCATCATCGGTGTGTTTCTGTCCAAAGGTCACACTCTGCCATGCAGCGCCCCTGCTCACATTCAATGGTGGTCCCATCGAACATTTCCACTCAAATCATGTTTCAGCTACATAACAGATGAAAGCAACATGCCAGGCTGGTACAAGAAATTGCCGATGTTTCTTGCAGATGAGCGAGACTGAGATAAACGGGCAGTTTGAGTCGGTGTGTGAGTCCGTATTCAGCGAGGTGGAATCGCAGGCTATGGAGGCCCTGGACCTGCCCGGCTGCTTCCGGACCCGTAGCCACAGTTACCTGCGAGCCATCCAGGCAGGCTACTCCCAAGACGACGACTGTATCCCCCCCATGGCTTCCTCCACTGTTACCTCCACCATCAGGTCAACCACAGGTAAGACAAATAGGACACCAGGAACCTTCACAGTATATTCTGATTGTTTTGTTTGCGTAGAACTTGCAAACTAATCACACAGTGGACTAACACATAATGTGTAGCACTAAGCCGTGGGAGCCAACAACTCCATGTCCTTGCATGAGTCATTTTGTATGTTTCCATGGTTGGTAGCCTTATGATTATTGTAGCTACAGCGTGTCAGTTATGCCACTTCATCCTGCTGTATTTTGATGCAGTGCCTCATCTGCTCGCCCACTGGATGCATCAGAAAGTAAAGCTATGAACCCTATTGAAAATCATACGCAAACATTATGTGGGATAAAAGTCTGATCCCAAGGAGGACTTTGAGTGCTTTTTCTTTATGATGGCACATAGCTTGGCTCACAACTCTTCAAAGAAATGGTGACACGAACACAGATGCTTTTTCGAAGTACTGCAAATATTTAATCCGGCGTACGGTTTGAAGTTCCTTCTCCATGGTCTGTCCATTTGAAACTGATTCTTTGTCATTGCAACGGTGCTCCAGTAAGCTTATGTTTGCTAACGCTGCGATCCCCCTTTACATATTGCTTTGACATGGACAAAAATGTGCTGCTCATCTTGAAATTACTCAATGGTCACACTGATGTATCCTGTACTCTCTGAAAAAAGAAGACGTCTTAGAGGAGATTTCAAACATAATCAGCAGACACATGCTTATTTTTATGACAATGAGTCTTCAATATCATCTGTGAGTTGTCGGTGGTTTCAACAATTCCAAGAGCAGTTGCTTCTCCTGGAGGAAATCACAGTAACATGTAGTAACATGTCCACAGACAGATGAAGAATGTGAGAAGAACAGAAGAGAGAGTGGCTGGAGCTGAAGTCAAAGCGGATCCCACCCCTTTTCCCCGTAGAGTGAAGAGATGGCACCATGAGTGGCGCTGCAGTAGGGAGGCTTAGGGGTGTGGTCACCTGGAGATGTGCATAACTACACTATGTTACTCTGCTTACACTGCTTTCTCAGCAAACCCCAAAATATCTGTTAAACCACCATTTTTGGACATGGAACTATTTGTTCTTGGTGGACACTTTGTCAAACTGGACGTTACATTTTCAATAGGGTTCATACTGTACTTCCTGTTTTGATGGGAGAATGTTTTGAAGCTTTACTCATCTTGCCTCTTTTCATTGCACAAAGCACACACCTGTACCTCCAATAGGAGGCAGAAAAGCATGCTGTCCTTCTACCATTTTTGTTAGAGATATTGTCTGTTCTCTGCCTTACTCTGGGAGCAGGGACTTTCAGCTTTGTGCATTGAAAAGATGGTAAGAGTGCATGTGACAAATTCCACATGAGAAGGCAGTGTAAGCCATGAGCAGAAATGAGTCAAAATGGGACTGAGGTGAGGCATTTTCAGACAAATAATACCACAAACATATTTGAGAAAGATCACATGTATACAGGTGAGAACATCTGGCCAATCACCACTGAGTCTTGGCAAAGTAACAGATTATTGCCACTATCTTATTTTGACTCATGGTATATTTAGTGCATGACTTTATTTTACTGCTTTGTAGCTTTGAGACGCACATTCTCTCCAGTCGCTCACACCTGTGGCCAAATTACAGATATATTATTTACATTTGTCTTCCAGACAGAAATTATATGCAGGAAGACACTTGTTTACCCAACCAGGCCAGTGTTCATGACGACCTGGCAGACACGGCCCCTTTGGCTCATGACGATCTAGGATGCCCCATCAGAAGAGACAGGCTCTACCAGCCAGAAAGCATGGGAGCAACTGCAAAGCCACTCTCTGGACCGCCTGTTTCGCCAAGCCTCTTCAGACCGCCAAGACCGGGCATCCATACCCCAGAACGACCGTCACCAAAAGCCATCCAGGCCAGTATCAAAGAGTCCGCAACCCTGGCGGCAGCCATCAGCATGCAGTGGAAGGAGGAGGTCTCAGCCATGCGTCGAGAATTGGCCGAACTCAGGAGGGACCTCTGCACGGAGCTCCGTGCTTTCAACAGCAATTTCAATTCTTTCACACAGCATTACAACACGTGGTCTCCTCAGGCCGGCCACATGGCACCTGGTCCTGATATTGGTTTAAGGGCCAGTGCAAGGGCGGCAGCAGCAGACGCGGCTGCAGGGGTTGGAGCTGAAGCATCTGCGGCCGCTGAAGAGCCCGCAGGAGCTGAAGCGTCCGTGGGAGCCCAAGCTTCCGCTGGAGCCGAAGCGTCTGCTGGAGCCCAAGCGTCCGCAGGAGCCCAGGCATCTGGAGGAAACCAAGCATTTGCAGGGGTTCAAGCATCTGCAGGAGCCCAAGCGTCTGCAGGAGCCCAAGCAACTGCAAGGGTTCAAGCATCTGCAGGACCAACATTGGGTCTCAGAAGGCAGGAACCCCATGCGACAGACAGGAGCACCTGGGGAGCTCGAGAGAAAAAGTCCTTCGTAGCCACAGTGTCTGTGGGCACCCAGGCCAGGAGCAAAGTCCTGGTTCGGCAAAACACAGCTGATGCAGCTGTCAATTGTCCAGAGGAGTCTGAAGAGAAGAGGAATAACATGGCAGCTCGCAGAAATTTGCCAAAGCAGCTTTCTATGGACCCAAGTATTCTCGCCTGCCCCCAGTCAATGTTTGTGGAAAGTGCCATACCACTGTCTTTAGACCCAATACTTCCAGCCTCAGTGAGACCAGCAAAAAGTGAACCCTCAGAACAACCGGCCTCACCTCCAACAGAACTATCAGACAGGAATATCGTAGGCACATCAGATATGACCAAGCCGGAGGTGGTCAGCACCCTTTGTACAGCAGAAACAGTCATTGCAAGCGCCCGAGACCCATTGACAGTGGAAGGAGACGCACAATTCAGCCCAAAGAAAATAAACGATAATCTAGACAACAAGGGTAATTCAAATACTCAAGTGACTGAATTAGATGATGCACAATCCCAAGACCCAGAGCAACTTAACAGGCAAGCGATGCTGCTACCGTACCCAGTTCCTGTAGTGACAGTTTCTCCACCAGAGGAACATGATTATCCTGAGTCTGACTTAGAATATACAGACGCTGTCACTCCAAGCGAACCTGAGCTAGAACCCCCAGACCCTCCAGTGACATGTGTGGAGAAATCGGGCCGTGAAGGCTCTGTGGGGTCAGAATCAGATGGTCCAGGTGTGATGTCTTCATCTGAGCCATTGAATCAAACTTCACCTGCAGCCTGTCCAAGCGATGCCCTCCAGACTGATGCTGCGTCACGTGATTTGCAGATCGATAGCAGATGCTGTCCGTCGATTGTCGTGTCGCAATATTTTGACTCAGACTACCCCACAAGTCCACCTGAGACAGTTGCAAATCCAGAATCAACCGTCCCCAGTCCAGCTGACCCCACAAATCCTGTGAAAGAGGGGACAAGCGAGGCCGCTACAGTTGATATCCAACCCCATACTGAATCCCAAGAGCCAGAGTGGCCCCCTCTTCCAGAGCCACTTCCTTCCTCCCGCATTTATCATGCCGATCTAGTTCACTTTGACCTCGTCATGCTAACGTCCCTTGACCAAGATGATCTGGACTCAGTTTTCATGGATCCAGAGCCAGAGCCGTTTGACCTGAGCATTGACTCACCCTCTAATACGATGGACCTAGAGCCTCCATCCTACCAATCGGATTCTTCAGGTTCATCTGTGCCCAATGTGGATCCACCAAATGTGTCCCCCATGGAGCCCTCACATTCAACAGAAGCTGGCTATTTGGATCCAGCTGCAGAGCATAGCCTAGCTCAGATGTTTGCAGACGTTGCCTCAGAGGAGTGTGCAGACACTCACCCGCTTGTGCTGGTCACCATATCTCCCCCTAGTTCAGTGTCTCCCGATACTTCCTTGGAATTCGACTTTCGATCCACAGATGCAGACCCACAGACTTATTCAGATCTGGATCCAGATCAGGATCCATCAGCAGCTGGTTCCGATGAAGTGATCGTGCCCTCAATTGAAGGAGTATCCACAGATCCAGGCAAGAGCACAGAGGGTGAAGTTTGCTCTGCGGTTGTATCTCAGGAACATGGTAGCTTGTGGGGCGAGGACACCTCTGGAACTCCAGAGAGGTCCCTATCTGAGCAGGGCTTCTTGTGGTACAGGTGGCAGAGAAGAGGCCACAGACCACGAGCAGTGCGGAGGAGTGCCAGTGTGGAACTCTGGAGTGGGAGATACGACTACAACAGCGCAGAAATCACATATGTGTCCCTGACACTCTGAGCTCTTACCTCATCTCAGCAGACAGAATGTAGCTGAATCTATCTATATCTATATAGCTCTTGTTTTCTATCTTGCCCGTCCTCGATGACACTCCAAAGGAGGATGCCCCCACACACAAAACCTCCACAATCTCATAGGGAAAGGGAGATGGCTGCATAGCAGCAGCAAACCACATATTTCATGGATTGCACTGGGCCACAACACTGATGAATCACGAGTTGTATCAGAGGCACTGTGCAATCTTGGTTTTAGCATTTACAGCTCCTGGAATGAGCGGATGACTCAAAGGCAGTTATGTCAACCATGGTCCAGGATAGTACCAATGGTGCAATCCTCTGTTTTTGTGGATACACTAATTAATGGTTTCATATCATATCGGCCAAATTTCAAGAGACTCTCGCAGAAAAAAACTGACCTGATCTACCCCAGGTTTTGACAATCCTTGAACTGATGGTTGGAAACCCTCCTTTTCTTTTGTCGCTCCAGTGTGGAGCGACCGAGATGCTGCCAGTTATCATATAACTATAAATCCGAAGGATGTGCTGTTTACTATGTGAGCTGTTGGACTGTGGTTGCAGAAGATATTACGCTATAAAGAGATGTTTGCACAATTGAAGACTGAGCCGGAACACTAATGAAATTGCTGATATGTAGTTACTGAGAACATTAGTCTTTTGCTGAAATGGCATATGTTTGCTGTCGCATCCCAGATGGAAATGAGGGATTTACTGTCCTTTCTCTCTGGGATGGATGAAGTATTTTTGATTCTGATCCAGACTCAGATTCAGATGCAAACAGAGTCGCTAATCGTTGCAGAAAAAGATGTAGCCTACATGTACACAGATGTAATCCAGGGCAAGTGCAGTTCAAACACACACACCATGACTAGACAGGTGAATTTTATCAAATCATAATAAAAATATTGGCGAATGATCTCATTAGCTTTGAGAGTTATATAGGCCTTCTACGGGGATCGTGTTGTATTTTTTACTGTAAAATATTAACAATACTCAGGAATCAAAGAGAATGTGATGTAATTGAACAGATATGTTGAGCTGTGATTACCTGAAAAGAAGATGTACAGCGTTATGTGGCTACTTTACGATGTCATGACTCCTGGATGTGAAAACAGTGGTGTAACGGTGCATGACTGCTGACCTCAGTATTTTGTGCTTTTCATACTCAGTCTCTCACTCCCATCATGGTTTTGTTATGATCGCCAGTGAGGAAAATATGCCTTAGACAATGGCAAGCCTGTTATCAGCGCCAAACAGCCAGAAAGCCAGGTAATCACGAGAGACATCTGTGCTATCTGTCCAATTAATGGGCTCTATGTGAAAAATTCCATTCAACTGTGTGTTCAAATAAAATGCACTGGAACAAAATGACTCTTTCAGTGTAACATCAGTGGGCTATCGGGAAACGACTGTCCTCACTTTTTCACCGTGTGCAGAACACTTAGAAATTAATTAGGCAGTGCGGCTCTATTTCATCTATTCTTTTATGTCTTCATTTTGCTCATTTTATCTCTCAAACTATGCAGGCACCTTGAACGCGTGTAGGTCATTCATCATTCTGAATTATCACATGGGGTGTTTTCTTTTTGTTCCGTTTTTTTCAGCAAAATTGTTTTCAGCACATGTGATAAGCCATGACTTTTTCACCACTGTTGACTGAGGTGGCCATGGAAGTAAATGCTCTCTCACTGTGTGCAGAGGAGAATAGAGGACAGACATGTGGAGCAGATATATTTTTTATCCTTATATCCCGATTTCCAACAGGACTGTTGTTTTCATCCAATGGGGAGAGCAGCTCGTGCTTTTAACCACACACGTTATTATGTATTACATTTGAAACCTGGGCGTAAATAACAAACAGCATCAATCTACCTGTTGTTAGAACTCATCATTTGATTACTGTGCTTAATTGCTGCATCTGATTCAAAAACCAAGTAATGTATGCTAATGTAGCCCGAGTGTCTGACTGTGTTTTATATTTATGAGTTTTGCATGCTCTCAAATTATACAATATTCTCCAAACAATATATTTCTTATTCAATAATCCCTAAACAGGAATTTTCCAACAAATTAAACCTTATGAGATCAACATCACAACACTGCTTTCTGCCACACACATTTCACATTAATCTATGGCAATCTCACAGGGAATGGAGACTTGTCACAGCAGCTTTGGTGCGTCAGGCAACACCTTTTCCTCTCCTCCTCATGTGTGAAGGACAAGGACACTTCAAAACGCTTAACTGACTCTTTCAGGAGTAAAGTGATAAAGTGAAAGTTTACTGTAAACCTGTAAGCTGACAGCAGTATAAGACCAAGAGATTCTCACATGAGAGTAATAACATCCCAGTTCCAAACCAACAGATAATCCACGTCAAACCACTGGCAGACATGTTGGAATTCCCAACAAGACCATTGTTTTGAAATTGTTTGACGCTTTTTGAAGACGCTTTGTAAGAGCAGTCCAGATATTTAATGATGAATACCTACCCAGTCAGTCATTCAGGGAATCTTCCTCCTCCTCATGAAAAGCCTCCACCATGTAAACCACTCAAGACAGTGCTGTGATTACCCCCAGTGAGTGAATGTCATGTAAATAGAAGTCTTCTTTTTTTTAGTTCCTGGTATCAGTTGAATACATTACGGAATATTACACCAGTATGGATGCATGTAGTTTCAGACCAGCGGATCAGGCGTCACTGTCCTCGTGTTTGTCGAGCACAATAATCCTGATATTCATGAATATCTACCTATAAAACCTTAGAGGATGTAAAGCACCATCCTTGACAATCTCTGTTCTTCCTAAAATCCAAGCACCACATGCATTGTAAGCAGGTAGCAGAGCCTTTGAGAGGTGAGATCCAAGGCGGCGCATCGTTTACGGGCTGATACAAAAGAATGCGAGGAGGATGATGAAGGAGCTGCTGTGTTTGTCTGGGCTCCAGTGAAGGGAGCAGGGCGGATGTTTTTCTCTTAGCTCAGCTGATATTGTTTGGTGCCGAGGGAAGCGTGAGGAGCAGACCTGTGGGCCCCCGGACAATCAAAGTTCTATATCATACTTAGCCCTCCCCTGCTGGCTGGGGAGGCTGCGCGGCCATGATCAGACTCAACTGATTAGAGTGCTTTCTCAAAAGCGGCCTGACATGTTTATGATTGCAGCACTTTCTCAAAGTCTGCCTCTTGACATCGCTCTGTGCCGGTGTGTTCACCCCCTTCATTGCTCGCCCCACCGCCGCCACACACCCGAACAGACAAACACACACAGACACAGGCACTCTCACTATCACACCCACACTTAACACTTCTCTGGATGTTTCTATTGTTAGATCTCACCGGCACCTTTTGGAAAACCAGAAGAAATGGTGGGTTGTGTTTTTGTAAGTGTGGAATCACCATGCTGACATGGATGTGACTTGTGTGTGGCATGTTTTTTGCTCAGTTTTTTTGGGGTTTTTTTATTAAAAGAGGCAGAAAGGTCACACTGCAAAAGCGTCCGCTCACACCCGCATCCCGTGTGGACAGCACATCGGTTCTGCTCATCGCCATGCGAGGGACACCTTCACACTTTTTACTCAGGCCACTGAGTAATGAGTCACTCAGCCAGTTTTTCACGTCTGTTTTTCATGAATTTATTTACGGTGCGTGTTGGCACCACTCGTGACAGTGTCCGTAATGGAGCTTACCATCTGTCTTCCCCTTCACATCATTTACATACCCTTAAAAGCCTGCCGCCAAGCAAACTGCTGCGCGTCCCTGGCGGCAACGTGATGAATGCGCACGGGACGAGAGGGACACTTAGCAGCGTGTCGCTCAGTGCCCTGCCCAGCCTAGCGTTAGCATGCGGCACAGTCGCCACACCCAGGGACGAACGAGGAAATGGAGAGAGAAAGAAAGAGAGCGATAGAGACGAATGAAGGCAAATAAAACGGTTAAAATGTTCCCTTTGGGTCTCAAGGTTTCAGCCGTTTCATTAGTTGGAGATGTTGCCTGTGTTTCCTCTGCGTGTGTGTGCGTGTGTGCTTGCGAGTGTGCGTGCGTGCTTGCGTGTGTGTGCTGCACACACATGATGGAAGACCATGCAAACTAACACATGAGCCACATTCAAAGCGGAAGTGGCAAATGCACCTGAAAAAGTACTTAGTTTAAAAACATATGATGATGATGATGTTTATAATGTGAACTTATTTATCAACATTTTTCACTTTGCACCTTGCATAGATGTAAATCATTGCGATCTTATTCTGGAACTCCTCTAATTCACAGAACTGGCCTCCAGGGGGCACTTGAAATATCACCCTAGGGCCCAGGACCCCTGTTTGACAAGCTGCTGCTTGGACGTGTAATTTCGTATTTCCTTGCAGTTCCTCCTGTTCCCTCTGCAGACAGAGAACAAGCCGTTTTGTCCCCGCTGACCTTTTTACGCGAGCTCGCGACATTGTGTGAGTCAGTAATAGATAATGCACTTCATTAACAATTTGTTCTCCTGCCTTCCCTGACACTCTGTTTCCACAAAGCGCCGTCGGTGTCCCACCTCGCCGAGGGCCTTTGTCGCTTTGCGGCAGCAGACGGGTGCGAGTGAGGGAGCGAGTGCAGCAACTGCGTTTGCGTACAGATGGAAAATGGCTCTATTTTTGGTTCTCTTGCTGAATCATGCTACCTGAATGGGCCGTCCCTTCCCCCGTCTCTGTGGGGTGCTTGATTTTCTTCTTTATTCTCGTGTTCAACAAGAAAACTAACCTTTTCTCACACCCTCTGCACGCAGGTTCATTTTTCCTGCACACTATTATTTTATCGCTCTTGGTACATCTCTGCAAATGATGAATAATTTTATGTGTAATCCATCAAGACAGCAAGAAGCTTTCTATGTGGAGTAAAGTGTGCACCATGTGGGACTAGACTGAAACCACAGTATTTGGCGGGCTGGATGAAACTGCCAGATGGGCCACGTGTGGCCCGCAGGCAGTAGTTGCCCGCACTGATCTATCTCATTCATTTTATACCATCTCCACATTTTGCTTTCATATCCTCCTAAGACCCAACAATTAAGTTTTGTCCTCTGTAGGGGACATGTGTTTTTGGTTTGTATCTCTAAAGCGATACATGCTACCATGTTGATTCCTGTTGGCCCTTACAGAGGACATACTGGGCTTTTCAATGATGTGATATGTGTGGAGGTGGAATATTGTTAGAATTTTCTTTCTGGTTCGGGTTAGGGTAAGGGTTAGGGTTCGGGTTAGGGGGTAGGGTTAGGGTTAATATTCCTTGCCCAAAAAGGTTTCAAGTTCAAAAGGTTTGGGGTCAAAAGAGTTCAGTTGTAAATGTGCAATCCCAAAGGTGATCAGAGTTCAGAGGTAAATGTACAACTTTAAATGTGTTTAATTATTTGTTCATATTTGCCAAAACAGAGTACCCATGTCCTCTCCAATGGACAAACTGTAAAAAAGATTTTAAAAAACATGTTTTGACATATTTTTAACAAAGTAATGTTTTTTCACCCAAAAGTCTCATGTGGTGTTAAAAGAAAAAAAAAAAAAAAAGAAATTCTCAAACTTTTTTTTTCTCTGGGTCGCAGGAGTATATAGCACCAACAGCTGTTTGTGGTCCAACTGAGCCCAAATGACACACCGCCTTTGACCCATATTTTACCTCACAGCCTTTCCAGCTGCCTATTTGCCCTCGAGTTAGTCTTTTTAGTATGTTTCCAAAAGCACTGGACAATCCTCTTGCGGTCACATGAAAGCCTCGACACCTAAACGCACATTCTCGTTAACACCTGAGGAGATGTGATCCACCACCCATGCAACCCACGTCCATGTCACGTCCCACCGTCGTGAAATGGACAGATAAAGAAGATGATGTCATTAGACATGACCTCCTTATCTGAGTTCCTGCCTCATTACCTCTCTGCTCCTTCACCATCATCCAGCCTTGATATCGCCTCTGCGACTTTGATGTCCTCCATCACTCCACAGACTTCATGTTTAATATGCCAAAATATAGGCTCAAAGGCCTCCGATTTTGCTTTCATTTTGACCTTCTCTCCACAGCGAGGGTGACTAAATGCAGATGTTAGGGCTAAGGATCACCTCATCAGTAACACATCTCCTCACCTATGATTCGTAGTCAGACAGGGATAATGACGTTAGCAGAGTCTGCGTAATCTTTTCCTTCTAAACCACCTTTAACATATTTTCACATCTGCACAATCCTCTAATTTGTGACGGGATCTCTCACTTTGGAGCAAAATGTCCATCCACTTTCTAAGACGTGGTGAAAATGGCCTGCAGTCGTCTGCCACCTCCAAGGAGTTGTTAGCGTATATTCAGTGGGAGAAAACACACCTTAAGGTGAGCATGCAATCAATTTTTCCGCCTGTATTTGGATTTCTTATCCCCTCTCCGCTTGTTTTACAGCCATCACTTACAC
>OMPJ01021269.1:24678-51198 GCA_900312935.1 Carapus acus
CCCGCACCACCTCCAAACCTCTCATCTCCATCACGGCCCAGAGCAGCACTGAGTCCACGCAGGACGCCTACCACGAGGGGAGGCTCCCCCGTGGTGGGATGTGGGCCCCAGATGGCGTCGGTCTGGTCCTGAATCCCAGCAGAGGGCTGTACAACTCCACCGACAGCCTGGACAGCGCCAAGGCGGCCACCATAGCAATGGAGGCAGCCGGGGTCATGGCGGGAAAACGGCATCCGTCCACTGACAGCCACAGCTCCGTCCTCACCTGCGACAAGGCGGTGCTGGTGTCCAAGGCCGAGGAGTACCTGAAGACGCCCAGATCCTCCATAGGGATCCAGGTGGGTGCAACAGCTTTGTGCCGCCCATACACCCACTACGTCTTATGTCTTTGTGGCTTCTCCATTCAAAGTAATACAACTGTTTCATTCCACAAACAGCTATTCAAAAGCAGCACAACTCAGCGTGTGTCCGGTATTTCATTAGAGCTTCGTTCAAAACACATTCACACATACTTTTACGCGTTCACATCTCTTGAAACAGTCTGATACACATTTATTTGGTAATTTCTACAATTCAACAGTTACTGGCTCATGAATAACTCCGACATCTGTAATTACTGCGACTGAGGCAGTTGCGATAGACGAAAGTCGCAATTTTTTGAAAATAAACTCCCCTGCTGACTGCAGCAGACTATCATCAGAAAAGAAAAGAAAAGAAAAGAAAAGAAAAGAAAAGAAAAGAAAAGAAAAGAAAAGAAAAGAAAAAAGCTTTTTATTCCTTCCCGTGGCCCACTGCAAGATGAACCACACCCTGTTACTGTGTCGTCGCCCGCTATTTCTGGACCCTTGGCGTAGAACTGTGCAGGGACCCTCATGAGGTTCCCACAGACTTTTCGCGTTCCATCCATGCAGGTGCAGTTTATGTTGTTGTTGTTCTCGTCATTGCATCCCATCATTTTTTGAGGTGTGCTGCTTGTGATGCAATGTCTCATCAGCAGGAATCTAACAGAGCCTCACACTTGCCTTCAAACTGAGAAGAATTTCACAAAAATGTCCCCTCTTCATCCTCCCCTCTCACCTCATAGCAGTAGATGTTAATGACCCTCTGACTCAATTTGTCTGAAGAAAATGAATTGCGTACTTTGTTGAAGTCATTTCAGCTTGACTTCTCTCTGGGCCTCGGCCGTCACATTTCTCTGAGTGGACAAGTTCTGTTCAAATTTGCCTGAGATTGGTTGTGGCCCAGCCCAGCGAGGAACCACCAGCCGCTTGCACAACCACAAGACAGCTAGCAATAGCGAGGCAGGTGGAAAACTTCATGCCAGGGTGTCATGCCTGGATTACGGAGAGAAGAGTGACTGTGCCGTCAGCAGCGGCACACAATAACACCCCGGCGACAAAAATGAAAAAGGTTTTTTATTTGTGTGACTATAAATAGCACAGAGTGAGTCATCTTACCGCAGTCCTGCCAGTTAACATTCAAGTCGCGTCGGCGCTCATCCAGGTGACAGGCGGTGCCCGGCGGGGTCAAACTACCCTGCCTCCCCCACTCACTGTGGCTTTATCTCCCTACCAGTCACAGGACTCATGGGGGTCACGCTTATGACCCCCCCGCCTGTCCCACACTCTCCACAACTAATATTTAATACTTGATGGCACTACAGTTCAAGCCATCTCTAGAAAACGAGAGATTTCGACCTCTCAGGGTCACTCCTCCCTGCTCTTACCTCATCCACATTGTATCAATCTCCGTCCCGCTCTCCATCATCATCCTCTGCCTCACCCGCCCCTTCCCCTTTTACTCCTCCCACATTAATATTTTCCCTCGTTCTTTGTGATCTGGCCTCACCAACACCTCCGCACAACACAAACCGACACAAACACGCAGTGATCAGTTAGTTTACACTCTGAGTGGAAAAGAAGCACAACTTTCATCTTTAAATGTGTTACAAAGTCATGTGGGGTGAGGTAGGGGAGGGGGGGGGGCGGTCAACCTTCAGGTAGGATAAATGAAGAGCAATTTAACGTGTAATAAGATGATATTAAGAAAGTAGTTTGGCCTAGATTAGCATAATTTCCAAACCACACGGAAGCTGCTACGGTTTGGATGCCCCCACTGAAAAGCCAGCCAAGGATGAAATGATCCCCTCAAAGTCAATGGATGCTGATGGGATGGATCCCGCGTCGCACACAGGCGTGAGGGAATCCAGTGTCAGGTTTTGTTGGGTCAATTTATTCTGTGAATGAGTAGACATGAAATCAACATCCTGCACGTTTGTCTTAGATTTCATCCAAATGAGAACGTCCCTGCATCACCGAAGCGCTGCGGAGTATCGCACGTTACTCTCATTCATTTAACATTTCAACGCCAGAGTTGACAAATTCGCACGCTTAACTTATTTAGACGTGGCTCTCTTCCATTTCACTGCTCCCTAGACAGGTTTTACCTCGTCCTCCTGAAAGCAGTGGCGCCATCTGTAACATCAGCTCCCCGCACAAACACCTAATATCTGGCAATTATTCATACATATCTGCTTCCTAGACGTTAAAGCTGCAGTGTGAGAACTCTTCTACCTGATTGCAAGAGAGACCGGCAGGGTGAATGTAGGGATGGATGTAAAAATGCAAAATAAAAAACGCAGATGGGACGTTGCAAGAAAAATTCGGAGACATCACATGTAAAGGGTCTTGAATATGTCCTTGTGGTCCTCAGGGGGATTTGGGAACGGAGGAATTCACTACGCTTACATGTGATTGTGTTTATTTGAGTCAGACGAAGGAGATTATAAGAGCTCTCACCTCAGCACCAGTGATGCGTGTGTGTGTGTGCGTGTTTGTGTGTAGCACGCACGTGTGCAGGTGTGTGTGAAGCGCAAAAGCGCTTCAAATTTTCCAGACCCGTGAAGGGAAGCGTTTCCATCCCGCTTATCATTTGCTTGCTCGTTGGATCAGATGATTGGCTTCACCTGCTGCCCCTTTGTGCCACTGCATCACATTTGGCTGAAATCGATGTATCGATCGTGCTGATGGCCGCAGTTGACCTCGGCGCCGCATCCTACGCGCCATTCCCCTGTCCCTCAAAAATGTCGTTAATGCGCTCGTGGCGCATCGACCGGCCGCGTGATTGTCTTGTCACGTTTCTCTCCGACCCCAGGCGACCTTTGACCCCGGCAGATGCGCGTTGCGTTGTTCCCATTCTCCAGCGGGAGCACTTTACAGTCGCGATCTCACCACTTGGGCGTTGCGTTATTGTTCCCAGGCGGGCGCATTGATTTATTTACCCAAAAGAATAGCTTTAATTGGCGGCTGTAATGAGGGCGAGTGGGGAGGAGTCAGAGCGTTTAACCTGCTTGGAGCACGTACCAGCGTTTGCGTACATGTCTGAGCTCAGGGAAACATTCTGCTGATGCTCGTCATCTCCGCTGCTGACATTGTGAATGGGACTATCGGTGAGTCACTGGGTGTGTGTGAGTGTGTGTACACTATGTGCATCCATTAATTAGAATGTTATCACTGTGTGCGTCCCTGAGCGCCTGCTGCCGCCAGGAACCTCTTGTCTTGCGTCTGTCCCCGTCCATTTCAGACCTGAATTTCATTCCTATTTGGCGAGGTGGACTTTGCTCCCGTCCTCCATCAGGCGGTAATGGAGGTCACCTCAGCAAGCTACTCCCTGCTCATTTTCTCCTCGCTAACAGCTTCTCCCAAAACAGGCGTGGTGGGATACAAAGTGTCCCTCCAAAAATGTCACGCCTCCGGCGTTAATACACACCAGGCTGCACCAAAGGGAGAATTGACATTTTGCTTATAACAGAGGCGACAGCACCACTCTCAAGCAGCTGAATTTCGCTCTGTCTCTCAGCCATAATGGTGCGCCAAGAGGAGGACGCGTGAGCGGCTCTAAATAGACATTTCGCGATGAGTCTTGCCACAGTTCGTCTGGCACAGGCGGGATGAATATTCCTGGGATCGTTGAGGAGTGTGATCCCTCTCAGCCGGGCAGGATTCCACTCAGGAGTATTGCTTTTTTTTAGATTCACTTTTAGTCAAATAAAGGACGGCGATGCAGAGACGAGATGAATTCAGGAGAGCCACGTTCCAAAACGAGACAGAAATTGCTGGTCGCATCCCGAGCAGCCACCGTATGGCCGCCGCATGTGTGAGGAGAATTTTAATTTGCAGCCTATTTTTGGTAAAGCCACAATATCAGAGACAAACGTTTGGATAGGCGGTGAGGAAGAATCAGCTGTTGGGAGCAAAAGCCAGCTGAACAAAAATTACCTGGCACAGCAGAAGCAGGAAAACGGGACAGAGAAGTGGAAAAGACGAGAGCGATGGTGGATTGTGTGTTTAGAGCAGAGACGCACTGACACCCAGATGGATGATGCAAGATGAACCCCAATCCTCATCTTTCCATCAAGAACAAGACACAAGTGGAAAATTCCCAGTTTTACACAATTTTATCATGATTTAGACCATGTTGATGAATGAATAAGACTAAAGCCGTAAAATTACTTTATAAGGGTGAGAGACAAAGTCGCCAATATTCTTTTAGCTGTGTATGGATTTAAACTCTCAGCTGTGCTGAGTCCAGTTACAACAGTCCAGCTATGACAGCGATTGTCCAAAGTCATCGAAGGAAACTGCAAATCCTGGGCTTTATGAATTGTATCGATCTGTGCTTAGATGTGACTCTTAGATGATCCTTTTTGCCCATCGAGTGTCACTTCTCCAAAGAAAGGGTTGACATTTTGCCTAACACACAGGGGATTACACTACTCCATGGCCTTCCGAAATTCTCGCCTCAAAAATCAAATACAACCTCTCACCTCCACCAAGACCCTGAACGTGTCCAAACTTTGAGCACCAGTTGGATTTCTTCGTCGACCTCACTGTTGACGATCCTCATACGAACTGTGAAATTGCTGCTGACTGATTCCAGAGTTTTCTAATTTCTGTAGCATTACCAGAGCCTGAGTTGAATGCAGAGTGTTTCATGTGGAGTATTTCATTTTGTTGCAGCAGTTTCATCACGCAAAGGCTCAATCTGTGGCGATGGTTGGCAGCTCCTCTTTCGAATTAACACCGAACGATAGGAACTGAAATGCAGAGAAGATAGTCACAGAGATAGACGTTGTGTCTGCATCCTGATTTGTTTTTTAGATGAATTTGCCCTGAAATGTTGAATCCTACAACCCAAATTTGTACTGAATATGATGCAGTATAATGTTTCAATGTACTCAATGTACTTGGAATCTATTTTGAGACCAAAATGTATCCTTAACTCATCAAAAGTAGACTCATCAAAGTAGCTCCTTTTTTGTTTTTCTTTTAACTCATGACAGTTCACCACTTAGCTTTTTACTAGGGATGTCCGATATTGGCTTTTTTACCGATATCCGATATGCCGATATAGTCCGACTCTCAATTTACCGATACCGATAACAGCCGATACCGATATGTGCGCCGGTAAACGCTTCAGGAGCGCATAGGCACTATTTCAGTGTAACGCAAGCATTATTGTATTTTTATCGGTTTTTATTTTATCGGTTTTAAAGCAAAAAAATCCGATACCGATATTACATTTTATGCTAATATAGGGCCGAATATATCGGTGGGCCGATATTATCGGACATCCCTACTTTTTACCATTGTAAGCTAGTCATTGGAGTTGCTTAAAAAATTGGGGTGTTTTAAAACTTTTGACTTATATTTCTAATACTTTTGAATGTCTCTTCCTGACCGTCCGTGTGCTTTGTTGCTTTAGGTGGAAGCAGCCACAGACTCTGAATCAGAGAGCAAGAGCTCGAGGGAGTACCACTCTGTGGGAATCCAGGTGGAGGACAGCAAGAAAGGGTGAGACTACGTTTGGGCTTCAACCCCCGCAAGAAAATTCTCCTCCCACTGGGTGCGCTGACAGTGTACTGGTGTGTGCATGTGTGTGTTTCCCTCTCAGACAGGCCCGGTTCAAGCGCTCTAACAGCGTGACTGCAGCGGTGCAGGCGGACATGGAGTTAGAAGGCTTCCCCACCATGGAGGACAAGGGCCTTCAGTTCGGTGGAGGCTTCCAGCGTCACTCGGAGCCCAGCACGCCCACCCAGTACGGGGCGGTGCGGACGGTGCGCACCCAGGGACTCTTCAGCTACCGCGACGACTACCGTACCCCCACCGAGCCGCCCAGCCCCCGCGAGACCACCAGCGAAACCACCTGGCAGCTGGAACCCCCTCCCCCGAGAGAGAACGCGCCATCGGCGGGCGAGTCCGGCCGGGCGTCGCCCTCGCTGCGGAGGGACGGGAGCTGGTTCATGCAGCTGCTCCACACGGAGACCAAGCGGATGGAGGGATGGTGCAAGGAGATGGAGGCCGAGGCCGAGGAGAACGACCTGTCGGAGGAGAGTGAGTGACCAGCTCAGACACACACAGACACACAGACTGTACATACACGCGCACACACACACACACACATACACACACTTTTACATGTTTACATCACCTTGAGCAACTGGCTCAAGGGGTGGATGCACCATTTTGTTTTAGCATTTTAGAATACGGTTATGTTTATGTGATTTGTCTGCTGAGTGAGCCCAAACCTTAACCTTTAATCCTCACACCTCCCTCGCCCCCACAACACACACACACAAACACACACACACACACACACACACACACACACACACACACACAACACACACACACACACACACACACACACAGAGAAATACTGTCAACCAGATTTCAGCAAAGGACCGTCCTGCTTTTACCAATCATTATTTCCGCTTTGTGTGTGTGTGAGTGTGTGTGTGTGTGTGTGTGTGTGTGTGCGTGTGTGTGTGTGTGTGTGTGTGTGTCTTTCAGTCCTGGGAAAAATCCGGAGTGCAGTCGGCAGCGCCCAGCTACTCATGTCTCAGAAATTCCAGCAGTTCTACTGGCTGTGTCAGCAAAATCTGGTAAGGAATCTATAAATGCATGAGAATGTTAGAGGGTATGTTGGTGTGCCAGTATGTGTGTGTGTGTGTTCGTGCGTGTGTGTTTGCCTTGCAGTTGTCTAGAATGAAGCGCCAGCTTTGCTCTCTCTGCGTGTTGTTGTGTTGCCCGCCCCGCTAACTCTGATTCAGCGGGGCTGCTGAGGATCAGAGCGAGTGTGTGTCAGCTGTGACCACCAAATCACAAAGCACAAGAGTTCTTTTTTTATATAGAAACGCTGAGAGTTTCTGACTGTAGCTCCCAGAGATGGCCGCAGAAATGTGATTTGCTGCGACTTTTGCACCTCTTAAAAACATCTCAAGTACAGAGAGAGACGTTACAACGTGAGAGCGTGAGACGAGTGGCAGGCAGAACTTGAAGAAAAATAACTTTGCGAACCCAAATTGTACCCTGGATGTTGCAGCCAGTCTCCAAAAAGTCGCAGTTGTTGCCCTCAAACGATCCAGAGAATCAGGATGACGCCAATGAGCCTCAGAAAGAGAAGCTGCTGAAGCTGACAGATACTCTGAGAATTTTCACCTCCAAAATCTGATTTGCCTTGCCTGCCGTGAGAAAAAATCTGATGTGATGCATCACAGCTGCTACCCATCCTGCTGAAGTGTGCGAGCGTGAGTGTGTGTGTCTGTGTGTATGCGTACGTGGGCGCGTGTGTGTGCGTGTGTGTGTGTGTATGTGCGTGTGTGTGTGAAAATGGGTGAGGCCATGATTGAATATTCAGTGCGGTGACTGGCACATGGATCTTGAGCTAGTAAACATGTCTCCTCATAATAATTTGAATCTTACCATCTGTGGAAAATACTGCTCATTAGTTGGACAACTACAAATCTTTAAAATCAGCAGTGAACAAAAACATTTCGTCCAAATGTTCTCATGTCCTCTGTTCCCCACACGCAGATGTTTTATTCGGGACATTGTCGTGTGACCACAGAGGACCAATGCAGGAAGTGGGTTGGATGCATCCGTCACCTCCACCGGGAAAAAAAGAGCCTCCAGCTGAGGCAGAGATATTAAATACACCCGAATATCAAAACACCAGCCAGTGTATTGCTCACAACAACAACAATACACAGACACACACACTCACAGGGTCTGGGAACTCTGCCTTGCATTCCACTGTATTGTTCCCCGCCACCTTTATTGGTTGCAGCCAACTGGCCAGAGTTTCAGGTGAACTCATTGCAGAGATATAAGAGATGGCCGAGCATTTTTTTGTTTTATTTGTTTTGTTTCATTTTTTTGCATTGTGAAGCAGAACGTGTCCGTGGCAGAGGAGTGAGGATTGTTTGGGGATTAGACTCAGCAGGGCAGCATACTGGGCGCGCTTTTAGGTTAAGTTTGCTTTTTCATCGCTGATCATCTCAGTGGGTGTCGGGCACATGAAACAGTGTCGCATCACACTGCAGGTCGGGCGTCATTACAGGAATAATTACCCACAAATTAGAGGCTTAAAGAGATGTCTAATTGTGTTCAGCTTGGCCAGCCTCCCTCCACCTCCTGGGTCAGCTTCCTAACAGCTACAAACACTGTGTGTGCATGTGCGTGTGCGCGAGTGTGCGTGTGTGTGCAGGCATATGCATGTGGGGAATTAAAAGCACACACAGCTTAAAGCTCACTTACTGCCCTCATGTCTGTCTTCTCCACATCACTGAAACCGACAGACACTCTGGCATCTGGGTTCCAAACAAATCTGATGATTCGCATTTTGACTGTACAAACAGAATATATAACTAATATTCATCATTTCTATGATTTGCTTGGAACTGTTGAAAGGTTTTTGATGAGACGAGATGAGGTTTGATGAGATGAGATGCGAAAATTATCGGTGATATAATTCATACGTCATATCAGTTTTGTGAATCAAAGACCGGCTTCAGATTTGCATTTTGAAGTCACATTTGTGTTTTGTTTTGACACAATAATGCAGCTCTGTAATCATTATGAGTCGCGTAAATTTGTTGCGATTCAAAACAGATCAGTCAGATTGGCGTCTGGCAGCGATAACGTGTTTATTTTGGGAGGAGTTTGAAACAAAAGCTGCGTGTTTTAAATTGAATGGTACAGGAAATGAAGACTCGTTTTTAAGTTGTGACGTGTTTTGTCTGCTGATCAGCACAGTTGTCCCCGGTAAAATGAAAAGACAGTTTTTCATTTTTGCCGAGACATACATCTGATGCGTCCGAGCGCTAGCAGAGATTTATGCTAGCTGGCTGCTGGAGCTACTGCATCCAAACAAGTTATTCACCAGCCCACTAAACATGAGATATGGTTCATATACGGAGAACCTATCACGTCTTGCCCCCATAAATCCGCCACATCATCAGGCTTCACCGCCATTCTTCTGCCTCCTGATGTCAAACGTCACGGGGGTCAAATGTGCGTGAATGCGTGCCTGTGCCTGTGTGTAACCTTGTAGCACCTCCGACCTCCAATGTTGCGCCAAACATTGATCAGCTAACGGCTAATGGCTAACGGCAAGAGGCTGGCTTTGTATTTAGGATTCCCAGGGTGACGTCACATTAATTTTTGACCTGTAATCATCACGGTGAGACCTTCTCACATCATCTCCCGCTCACTTTGGCAGGATTTGTGGATTTGCAGCTGGCCTTTAAGTTGTTTGTTGATGTAAAGCATTCTCTGGAACGGGTGCAAGAGCAGCAGGCAGCTCTCCGCACCAAAAGCGATCACCATAAACTTTAATTAAACAGATCAGCCAACTGAAACCCACCCGGGTATCTGTCACAGCTTTTAATGACACATCTGTAAGGCACAGCAGCAGCATCGTAATGCACAGAACATGGCTGCTTTATTACCGTGGATAAAAAGCAAATATATCACATGTTCGCTTTAATGTCTATGTGTTAAACCAATGGCCTTGGTATGAGAATGTGATCGCCGTGGTTCGCAGAATTTCTTTGACAAATGACTTGTAATAAATCAGTGATGCACGCAAATTATATTGTTATCAGGACATCGTTCACTCTCAGAGCGTGATGCTGGAACAGTGGCTGGTAGGATATGATCACATTACATTTCCACCCAAACTCGAGACTATTGAATCAAAAATGAAAATTCTTAATTTGAGTATATTTTTTAGCCTTTGAAATTGTATTATAAAATATAAATTATAAGTTGTATGAATTCAATTGGAGAAGGTAAATTTCTTCTAACCTCATCATGTGTGTTCCTTTATTGACAGGTTTAAGAAACTTATTTTGTGCTTTTCATGAATCCTTAGACACCCCGAGCTCTTTTTTGTTCAATTAAGCCGGAGTTAATTTCATCATTTGCATCGTGGTGGCGCTAAAGTGCCACTTAGGGGATAAAGATGCCATTTATGTCATAAAACAATGTGTGGGATAATTTCCACATATGTATTGCTCAAACGCTTCACCGTTTTATGACCACAAACCTGTCATATCGCTGCCGCTCTGTCAACATTAAAACCTCATTAGCTGTGGACTGTATGGTTATAATGGCCGCTCAGGAATATGGGCCAATTCCATTCCTCAGATGAGGCCGAAATGACCTTGATTTAGTTTGAGCCAGAGCAATAACCTGCAGGACCACACACACACCTCTGCAGTAACAGTAACATCACATAATGGCCTTTAACATTTCAGACATTTATGCACACGATCAGTATTAATTCTGAGATTATGGGTGAGATTTCAAAAGATACATAGAGTTTATATTATTTGGATGCAAATGACTCCGTTAGTTCTCATCACAAGCTGTTCTCCCTCATTTCAGGACACGGACTGAGTATCCTGCACTTGATACCAGTCCGCTAAGGACATCTAGTGGAAATGAAACAGAGCGCAACCGTTAATGTAGCCAATGCTGAGACTCAAAGCTTGGACCAGCATGGCCGCTATCCCAGTTTTCTCTTTGCCTCTCTCTCTCTTTCTCTCTCTCTCTCTCTCTATGTCATGTATCTCTCTGTATCTCTCTTTCTCACTCACCTCGTGTCTCTTAGGACCCCAGTGCCATGCCGCGGCCCACCTCTCAGGATCTGGCCGGTTTTTGGGACCTTCTGCAGCTCTCTGTCGATGACGTGACCACAAAGTTTGACCAGTTGCAGCAGATAAAGAACAACCACTGGAGATCCGCAGAGAGTCCAGAAAAGAAGGTAAAGGTCTGGAGAGCCTAAAGCCTCCTGTAATCATTCCATTACAACAAATTTGGGGAACGTTTGCTCTCCGTAAACACTCAGTCACCATGATCCATTCTCCACTTGCTTCCCCTCCAAAGCCACCAGCTCCTGTACCAAAGAAGACAGTGCGACAGAGGAGCACAATCACCAGGGAGAAATCCCTCGACCTTCCGGACAGGCACCGGCAAGAGGCACGTCGGCGACTTATGGCGGCCAAGCGGGCTGCTTCCTTCCGGCAGAACTCGGCATCGGAGCGAGCGGACAGCATCGAGATTTACATCCCTGAAGCTCAGACTCGACTTTGAGAGAGCACCCAGGGTCGGGGCTCAAATTCGCCTCCCTGCTCCTACCGTGAAACCACCCTGAAACTAGCCTTTTTCTAGACCGCTACTCCCTCCACTTATGTCCATTTTGCGTCCGATTCCGACAACTCATCCTCTGTCCATCCTCCAGTGCCAGGCCTTTTCACCCATTTCCACAGTCCATATTCGCAGAATCAAGTGTCCGTAATAAGTCAACAGGGTCTCGATCTCAGCTTTTGGTTTGCTAGTGATCGTGACAACTAACCCACAAGCCGTCTTGCCCTGAGATCCAGGATGGGTACGCCTGTAGTTTTTCAGCATTTGCAAAGTGCCATTTTAAAAAAGTGCAGCTTGGAAAATCTACCGTACCAGCAACTTGGCGTTTGAGCTACGAAAGAATCTGAGAAAATACCTTTTGTTCACCCTTAGATGTGTTAGTCGATTCTGTAATTGTTTTACCAGCGTAATGATCGACTCCGACTGAGATTCAGTTTCAAGATCTTTGTTTTTCAGTTCCTCTCTCAGTTAAGTGTGAACGACTGAATCGATTTCTCAAAGCTTGTGTTGGTTTCCAAACCACGAGAAGTGCCAATGCTTGAAATACCTCAATTATGTGCATGTGGCACTGATCACCTGTATGTAGTCATTCAGACCAGACCCTGAAGCGCTGGACTGGTTGGTGTTGAAAAACAAAATGCCGCTTTCTGCCCAGTCAGGTTCTCGCCAAACATCTCCCCCTATCTGGAATGGTGGAGAGATGATTGTTATTCTGCTCATCCACACGCACATTGACGATGACTTTCCTATATATCGCACTCCTCTTGTTGCCAATTTTCAAATGTTGACATTTACTTGAAGCTGAAACCATGCAAGTCTTGTGCCAATGTGTCCACCGTGTCAATGCAGTAGATGGAAGCAGGGGAAGTGTGTGTAAATCGTTAGATCAAAATGTGTAGACAAATGCACTTATGCACTTATCATAATTCTCTCTATTTCCAAGGGAAATGTACATACCCAAGTTCACAATAGTACTGTTGTATTTTTGAATTGTGAGCGGGAAGAACCATTGTGTGTGTTTATTTTACCATTCCTGGTGTTTGCCTGCCCTTCATTGCTCTCAGACAAATATGGATTTGTCTGATCCATTCAGTGGCTCGTTGGCACAGGTACCGCAGTAGGTCATTGTTTGGACGGATGGTGCTTATGTTACGAAGTTATGTAACAGAGCTGCTCTCCTTTTTCCAGGCTCGAAGGAAACACTAAGTAGTTGAGCACCAAATCACCAATAAGTGTGACGTGATTTGCAGTTTCTGCATTTCTTGAGAAGGTCTCTGTCTTCTTATTCATTCTCTCCCCAACTGTTATCATGGCAACAAGTCCCCCTTGGATAGAGGGAAAATACGAGGAGACAATTAAGACACCTGCCTTCCAAGTGGGAAAGCTCAGCTGAGTAAAAGCCTTCATGTGTCTCCTGTTCATTCTTCATAACACAGGAAGAGTATTTGCTAAAGCAGTCGCCCTGTGATTATTTGTCACAATGTGATTCCTGATGTGACTTCTGATTGCGATTGTCATCCACAGATGATCTCTGTAGGAGAGGTCCCACAGCTACAGGAGAGGTGTCCTGATTGATTGATTGATTGATTGATTGATTGATTGACTGATTGATTGATTGATTGATTGATTGAGTAGTTGTTGTTTTTTTTACAAACATACCGATTTATTCATGAATCCTTGCTGCTTGTGATCTTCATCCTGCGGGTTGGGGATCTGTCGGTGTAACCCTGTATAATCAACCAACAACAAAATGGTGCTGCTTTTTATTCAATTTAAAGCAAACATGACAAACAATTCACACAAAAAGCTCTGTCAGACGATCGATTTGCCATTCCAGAGTCTGTTTTTGACTTAGGATTTTGTGGTTGAGTGATTTGCCAACATGCCATGGTGGACGGTAGCAAAGAGGTTCAGATCATTGCGATAACATAATACATCTCACCACAGACACACAGTCACACACTTTGCACGCCAGAGTGTACAGTGAAATGTAGTGTACAATGCATTGTGTGTTTGTAGCACATCCTGTTGACAGAATCAGAATTCCTCCCCCCTTTCTCTTTATCTCTCTTTGACACACGTATAATACTAACCTTGTTTTGCTACAACTCTGTAACAATGTTGTTTCCTGGAATTATCCACATGTCAGCATTTCCCATATGACTACCCTAACATTTGTTATCTCATTCTTTTACTCACTAGACAACACAATTTTTTTCTCAACTGTTTCAGATCTTTTCTCCCTTTATTTCTAAACCCTTTGCGGTGATATGAGGGAAACGAAGAGAGTTTGGAAGATGGACCAGCGGTCCCGTCCCAGAACTGGGGTGCACTGATTCGACCCAAAAACATCTCAGAACAGGTTAAGTGTCCAAAATTGTAGCAGCAACACCTGTAGCCTTCAAAGAATCAACAGGGAGTGAATATTGTGTTGTCATAGAGGTCACAGTTTACACATTCAATGCCTTTATCGTCATTTTGAAATATAGGGCAGTCCCTCCAGAGGAATAGTTAACCTGTAAATTCAAAGAAATCCCTCTCATGATGTAAAGTAGCCACAGTTTGATATATACGATTGAGTATTCTTGTGTGGTTCACTCATATACTGGGATGCAGAGAGGACGTTTCAGGAAATGTTGTTCCAGTTACTGACTCCAAATAATCTCTGGTTAACCATGAGAGTGACTCTGAGCCATTTGCTTTTCAAACTGTGAAGAAGCGGGTCCTCTCCCCACAGAATGAACAAATGTTCCACTTTTTTGTCGCCTGTTCAAACAGGAGTGGAAACACCCCGCAGGCCTTTTCATACACCAGATTCTTCTGGTAGATGAATGTGGTGGTGCGCATGTGTCACTGCAGTCATCGGAGAAAATTTCTCACCCGGCACAAAGAAACCAGGCAGATTATTCATCGCAGCAGAAGGAGAACTTAACAATCACCCGTGAAGGCTTACTTTGTGCCCACGTGGGGATAAAAATCATATCGGCGTCACTAACTCGCAAGTGGCAGCAATTAATGACAAGGTGCCAAGTTTTCAACAGTAGCTAGCATACTGTCAAATCACGCTACCCATGTCCTCCATCACGTTTGTACACATAAAGCCATCCGCACGGCCCACCTCACTACATCACGTGCCACAGGTCCACCTCCATTATTTCAACACGTCTCCACCTCTGGTGTGAATGTCAGTCTGCTTTTAATACACCCCTGTACGTGATGTGAAATACAGTATTTCAAAGGAGGCTTTTTGGTGTCCATGCAGCGGCGAGAGCCCAACTCGTGGAGACTGATACAAACACATCCTAAAACTTGGAATGTGAAACAACTCTATAATTATTAGACAAACGAAGGAAAAAAATAGGTAGTTGTTTAGCTAAAACTATTTTCATCTCTTGTATATCATATCTATAGTGACAATGAATATGATGCCAAATATTCATTATTTGTAAAGAAATATATAGAGAGATATATATAAATATATAATATATGCTTCACTGAAACAACTATTTTCTCCTCTTGCTTAAGTTTTGTTGTCAATTTTACCTTGTTTTGGTTCATTTATAAGCTGATATGATGGCATGCTAAATACTGATTCTGAATGTAGGCTCATAATTTATTCATTCTTTGTTTTTCGTAGAATTTATGCACTTCTACTCTGATGTACAGTGCATTTGTCGAGGATTTATCTCAAGTCCCCATATGTTACCCTCTGTCATTGTGGGTCACTTAAATGATTATGATCCAGCAGATTTCAGTTATTTATCTGTTAACTGGCTGAAACAACCACAGCATTGACACTCTGTTCTTTCTGAGATGAAGAATTGAAAGATTTAGCTTTTTTCATCAATTAGATCATTGTCATCCTCTGTAAATACAACTGCAATTAAACTTTTTGGATAAAATCATTCCAAATGCGTTGTGCTTTCTGTCTGCAACACACACTGGACGTTGACACCCACAATAATTGCTCTCGGCATTTCAGAAAACAACTCATTAGAGTGTGTGAAAATATAGCTGAGATCTGCCTCAGGGCTTTTCAGCGTGCCTACCACATTTCACAATACATGTTGCACTCTCTGGGAAACGTTGATAGTGGTACTAATTTCTCAGTAAGACACGTTTGTTACAGTTGTGCCACAATGAAATGCGTCGAAATGATCAAATGTTTACACATTGTTTTAATCTGGCAAAGAGATATTTTTACCACAATGTTTGACCAATCGGATGCCGAACAGCTGAGACTTTTTGACCAATGCGGTGTCAGGAAGTAGGATGTGGGCGTGGCTAGATTTCAGTTGGTCACATGACCAAATAGGAACCTTGTGATACCGCCCGAATGGCTGTCCTGGCACTACACTTTCCCAACGTCGCATGTTCAGAATACGTTTACACCGCGTCCAGAGAGGCAAGTTAAGACGTTTAAATTGCTATTTCGTTTTGTAGAGCAGTGGCTAAGCGATACAGTGTCTTGGCGTTTATCGTCATGACTTCGGCAACTTGTCTCGCACGTTGATTGTTGTGGAATTCTCAAGGGTTCCTCCACAGCTGAATGGAGAAACTATCTGCTCCTGGTACCATCGTAGGGCCTGTTTCAATGACACACATCACGTTAAATGTAACGCGCTGTCCCCTCGCTGAGTCTATTTCTAAATTTGTTGTCGGTGGTTCAGGCGCATGTCAGTTTTAGTGACTAATGACGTGTTCTTCGCAGATAGTAAGGGGATGTAAGCTCAGGTTGAGAGAACATTCCTTAAAGGGTTGTTATGACAGTGTGTGTGATGCTGACTGTGTCTCTTTTTAGGTGTCTCTCCCCCATCCCCACTAATGCATGAATGCTGCCCTGCTGACTGCCCCACCCGCTGCTGACAACTCCATTGTCCCAGCACCACCATCGTTCCCCAGTCCACATTATGGATCCTGGGCGTGAAAGCGGCCCTCTGTCCTCCTCTGGTGAACCCTCACTCCCCAGTGTGGACTACTACTCTTGGGACCTACGTCTCCAAATCATTGGCCTGGGATTTAGCTTTTACTCAGCCGTGTTCTTCTTTGCCCACTGTGCTTCTCTCGCCTTCAGCCATACTTACAGATCCCTGCTCGCCAAAGAGAAAGTTTTCTGGGACCTGGCAGCCACGCGTGCTATTTTTGGCATACATGGTTCTGTAGTTGGTTTTCGAGCCCTCATTGAAGACTCGGGGTTGTCACGGGACAGAGTGCGAGCTCAGGATGACTGGTCCTGGTTTAACATCCTCATGGCCACAGGATTCTTTATTTTTGAGAATGTTGCCCTTCACATCTCAAATGTGGCGTTTTGGACATTCGATCTTCCACTTGCGATGCATCACTTCTTCGCTTTGGCAGGATATGTATCGATGGTAGTGTGGGATTCCATAGGTCACTATCTACCAATGGTTACGCTGCTTCTGGAGATGAGCACGCCATTCACCTGCATATCTTGGATGCTATTGAAGGTGAGCTGAAACAAGATGTGCCTGTTTTTATAGCCCACACTCATCACTACCTCGATTACAAGAAGACTGTTCTCATGTATGTCACTGATGGTAGGCTGAATGCACCAAAAATACTTGAGGTATTTTGGGATTTTGTTTCCCCTTTCACTTTTGTGGCATTGCACTCTAAAACAGGTGGAAGTTTCAGACGAAGAGCTGTAAACTTAATTGTACTCTTTTCAGTTTTTACCCCAGAGGTGTTAAAATGATGTTCCTCAGAATTCAAGTGCAAATGCACCTGCCAATATGAGATGTAGAACATTGGTATATTTATCAGTACAAAATAAACGAAGAGTGTTCTCATGTATGTCACTGATGGTAGGCTTGATTCACCAAAAATACTTGAGGTAATTTTGCATTTTGTTTACTCTTTCACTTTTGTGGCTTGTCACTCTTAAAAGGAGGAAGTTCCAGAAGAGGAGCTGTAAACTTAATTGTGCTCTTGTCAATTTTTACCCTGTGAGTTGTTGAATGATGTTCCTCAGAATTCAAGTGCAGATGCACCTGGCAGTATTAGATCCTGAACAGTGATCTATTAGTACAGTACGGTAACATGTACCAAGTAGCGCCAACTAGTAGTTTTCAGTGAAAGCTGATCACTGACATTCCTGCTTCCTGCTTTCATCTGTTGGCTCACTGTCTTTCGTCTTTTTCTGAACAGGCCGGCTGGGCCCGCAGTTTCTTCTGGAAGGCCAACCAATGGGTGATGATCCACATGTTCCACTGCCGCATGGTTCTCTCCTACTACATGTGGTGGTTAAACTGGAGCCACTGGGAAGAGCTCTGTTTGCATGTAGCATTTCCCCCGCTCGCTCTCTACCTCCTTGGCCTGACCCTGCTCACGTTCTTCATGAATCCCATCTGGACGCACAAGAAGACCATGCAGCTGCTCAACCCAGTGGACTGGAACTTTGACAACAAAGCAGTTCCTTTAAATGACTCAGGACGGGAACAAACCAAGAAACTGCACACGAGCTGAGCAAGTGATGTTGATAGTGTTTGTCATATGACTGAGGCTATGTATTATATTTTTCTTTTGGGGAGAAGGCTTAGGCCCCATTGTATGGACCCAGTGATAAAGATAAGTCCACAAATGGATGGCTTTCCTGGGCCTGTGGGTTTTCAAGCCAAAAAAAGGCCTATGACGATACGCAGGGAATGTAGCCTTGGTCAAACACAAGGCCTTAGGTGATTTGACTACAGAGCCACATTTAAGCCACACACATGCCTGAAAATTGGCTTGCGTTCATAGAATTAGAGGTAGAATCTTAGTCAGAGGAACCATTCAGTGCAAAGTTAACACTTTTATGAGGATTTGTTACATGTGAGCCAGTCCTGTCTGACTGCAGAGGGAAGTACTTATTCAATTACTAAGCATCAAAGTTAGGACTTTTAACACAAACAGTATTGCACTGGCTGGTATCACCAATATCAGAGTTTCACAGTGGTCAGAGAGGATTGTTTGTGATCATTTTATTTAAGAAAAAAAACTTGCTCTACATTGTCAATTTGCCTTAAAGGCTGCGACTATCTAAAGTAAGTTCAAAAGCAATGTGCAATGAGACAGTGAAGCCTAAGTAAATGAGTATGCCTTTTAATTATTACAGCAGAGGAGAAAAGCAAAGTAGCGGGTGCAGAATTATTTATTTTTTTCAGTTTTTTGCAGATCAACATGAAGTCATCGGCCACCAGTGGTATATCAGACAGAGTTTTTTTTTTTTACACTGTATGTATTTTACAAAGAAGAAAGTCCACTGTAAATTAACATGACATGAAAAATTGTCGGCCTTACTTTGGTATTACATTATGTGAACATCTTATTTGCATAATCAGTGTTTTTTTTTATTTGTTCTGGGGGGGGTTCCCTAAAATTTTAAAAAGTGTTTCCTTGTATATCTCTCTCATCAGAAGCCAAAGAGTTGTGTGGGAATTTGTGTGATACAATAACCACATTGTATTCAAATGTCTCATTGGCTGTGGGCCTTGTCTGTTGACCGTTGTACAAGGTGTTTTGTTTGGTTGGACAGACTATGTTAGCTTTTTGTTTTTGACTGTTATACATTGGATGGAAACTGGATGTTAATAGCACTCTCCCTTTACTGGCTGCTGCATTTGTAGCAGCAGACTAACATGAACATTTGTCTCAGGCAGGCGTCAAAATCTGAGATTTAATTGTTGGATTTCAGCCATAATAGATCACTAACCTATGTTTTCTATAAATTACTTTTGTCACCATCATAATGCACCAGAAAGGTCCTTTTCTTTTCGACATCACACCTACAGTATAATGTTGAATTCCACTCTTAAAACATTAAAATAATCTGTAAATAGTGGTTGTTTTTACCTCAATACACAAAGTAACCAGTGAAACCAGGGAAACTACAACTTCAGTGAAAGATTTCATCACATCTGCTTTGAATATGTACTGTTGTTGCCTTTTTTGAGAAATGTGCTAATTTCAATAGATAACCTCTCATTAGTAGCATGGAAGCAGTATGTTTCCTCTAAAACATGCAATGTAGCACATCTTCCTCTGAGTGGCAGCATAAAATGTTTTTCACATATTGTTGTTTTGTCAAAAATTTCATCCCAAATAGTTAAACTGCGGCACCGGGGCATTTCGTAGACATGCAATGTGTAATTATTACGGTCAATTTACTACTGTAGCGAATCGATGCAGTTTCTTGAAGTGTTACCACTTTGTCACAAACTTGAAATTGAGATCAACAAATTCAGTTCGGGCATTGCATTTTGAAGCTTTACACCATTTGCTAATGTTAAGTGGATGTGTATACGAGCACGCAAACATCTGATCTAAATGGCTGAAACGTGTCAGGTCAGTCTCCCCTCAGTATCTCAAGTCTCTTTTCATCAGAACATATCTTTTCGTCCCATGTATTAAATCTGCAAGTGTGCCATTGCTACCCTTAAACTGTATATCGACCATTGGTCTTCACGCGTGTAGATGTAGTTGAATATATTATGACGCTGTGGCTGGATTTATGTGGAGTGTCGTACACGGACAGCTGTTGTTCAAAGAAACGCCGAAAGTCACGTGGACAGAGTTCCAACTCTATGCGGCCTTGATAGACGGGTAAGTCAGCCAATCAGACTGCTGCTGTCCGCTAGACAACTATTAGCCAATCAGCTTTGCAGATGAAGTAGCAGATTTCCATGGATGAAGTAGCTCCCACCGAAGGGAGTCGCGTTAAAAAGGGGACACGGAGGCAGAAGTGGATGTCTTTCTATGTATTTTTCTCGAAATGACCAACCTGTAGATACTGCACAGCGAAACATCCTACGAAGAACGTAAATCGGGAGGGAAACGTGAAATGGTAAGTTATGACCGCATTTCCCAAGTTTTTTACCAAACTTTCAACATTCCTCAAAACGTTTTGCTAATTGTTGGGTCAGGTGTGGGTCATTTTTGTTTGGAGGTTATTAGGAGACTGACCGTGCAGAATCTGTCTTTCTTACAAAAAGTTCACCTTCCCGCATTAGTTGAGTTGTCTGAAGATGTGTTTTGAGAGAGACAGTAGTGGGGGTGATGGCTATAACGTGGCGCCCTAAGTTGCCATCACAGACAACGCATTTCCATAACAGCAGAGAAGACAACACCCACGGCGTTTTCTTCACGTTTAACTTTTGAAAACATTCTCGTGTTGTCGTCTAAGTTTTGTCTCAGTGTCTCGTTAACGTTCTGCGAAACTGTGATTTTCCACATACAACGATAACGCAGCTTGTCAATCTTTTTACTGTCAAACAAGTCTGACAACCATTTTACGAGACTCGTCAAAATTTAAGAAATTGGAAAAAAATAGCGGTTGGGTGAATCACTGATTGATGTGAAGTTCCAGATAATAAGCCGATTTCCTGGTTAAGTTCTCAACGTTCACATCAAGTCTATGAAATTCACCCTGGAATTCCGTCATGCAATATGGATAAAGGTCAATCTCATCTTAGCAGTTAGTTCAAGAGCAAATTAAATGCAAATTGAGAGAAATTTGTTAGATTTATTTTTGTGGTTGGCATCTGAGAAGATTTACCTCGGCTGGATCTCAAATTTAAGTAGTCATGCGTAACATTCCTTCATGTGTGCCTGCACAGTGTCATTCAGCTGGAAGCTCAGTATTAAGTTTCTTTTCTTTGTTGTATGTCTGAAATAGTTAACCCTCTAGCACAGGTTAATGGTGTGAGATGTGAAATGATGTATAACAGTTAGGTCTATCAGCAGGGGTTGTAAAATCTTATTTTGATGACAGCCATAGTCACGTTTTTTCCGATCCCTTATTAGTTTTCCCTCTGCGCAGTGCACTATACATGCTAAACTGGGTGAGAAGGGGTTTACACTTATAAACAAGCACAGACACAAAAGGCTAGTTTGTTTAGCAAATAGACACTGTGACCTGACTTGCCTACAAACACAGATGGCTTATTTCTCCGCCCTTTGGAGCAACTCCTACTTTTGGACTCGTGGTTCTTCAGAGCTCACGTTTGTTGCACAGGTGTATCTGCAGACGATGCCCACGTTTCAGATATCACCTGCAAATAATAATAAATAAATAAATAAACCTTAACAGTTTTTGTTTTTCAGGTAGAGGAAGTTAACTGGTCAGACAGTTGTTTGTGATCTAAGAAGTAGCATCATCATATCCAGTTAGGTAATTACTAGAGATGACCGATAATATCGGCCCACCGATATTATCGGCCCAATAGTAGCATAAAAATGTAATATCGGCATCAGATTTTTTTGCTTTAAAACCGATAAAATAAAAACCGATAAAAATAAAATAATGCTTGCGTTACACTGAAAAAGTGCCTTTGCGCTCCTGAAGCGTTTACCGGCGCACATATCAGTATCGGCTGTTATCGGTATCGGTATATTGAGAGTTGGACAATATAGGCAATATCGGACATCCCTAGTAATTACGGTAGGTAGATTGGCAGGAAGGCCCTTGATGGATCTGTTGATCTATCAATCAAGAAAATAAAAGAAATATCCATCCATCCATCCATCCAGAGTAGATGAAGCTCTGGAGTGTCCTATGTTGTCATGTGAATAATATCAGTTTTCTGATACAAGTTCAGCATCCCACTTAATATGTGCAAAGTGTGACAACTGAATATTGTTGTTTTTAGTGCAGAAATTCCTATCTTTCATTTTTATAAAGATTTGATTTCTTTCTCACCATCTGTTGGTCATCACAGCAAGCTCCCATGTAGTTCAGTAACAGCTGGAAGGGAGAGTCCAGCCCTTTGCAGGTGGACATGTGACATTTTTCACATACCGGACACCTTTTTGGCAACCCAGGATGGATTGGATTGGATTGGCTCGGTTCATTTTGTGCCTTATGAATGTTAGTTTTTGGAAAGTGTCACCTTGGACGCTCAATGATTTGTTTTCAACGTTGAGGTCTGCCTTGACAATGTTTTGAGGATATGTCCCATGCACTTGACTCCTACTGTATATGTTGTTATTTTTGAATTCAGGCTACATTGTTAAGCACATAATAGCAGCTTTTATAGTGGGAATATTGTTTGATATAATTCCTCTATTGTTAGGTGTAATTCCTCCCTCACCCTTGGAGTCCATGTAACCGCTTTTATTCTGACAACCAAGAGTACTGAGTGGCCTGTGTTCAGTCATTGCAATCTAACATTGAAGATGAAATCGTGACTGGATTCCTCTGTTGATATGGAAATGCCCTCAGAGCTTAAATATGACTCATTCACAAAAGAGCTCTGTGGGTCAGACGTTCCTCCCTGCCTCCCTCCACACAGTCAGTGGTGTTCTTGTAGAGACACGTCTAGTTCTCATGGCTTCGGCGCACTGGGATTGACAGCTCGTCTGTGACTGTTCCTGTTTTGAATTTTTTGTGATGACAGGTCTGGATTTTTGTAGGACTACATAGTGTTAACAGTATTTTACTACTTTACTGAAATGGGTGCTAGACTTTCAGTGACAACAACACTTAATTTACCTCACAACATCATTTACAGCTCAGTTTTGTGCAAACCCAGACCACGTCATTGCTTTTATGTTGTCTTTCATATCCCTGATATCGACAGACAGGCTTGGTACGTGTTTGAATGCTGTAGGAATGGAGTAAGTACGCGTTTGAACGGACGCAACCACACAATCCACGGAATGCGCTTAACGTAGCATTTTAATTACAGTCGGACACAAATAGCTTTTACCTCTGAAAAGACTCCTGGAAAAGACTACTCTGTCATAATTCATACTGCAAGATTTCCTTTGTCCCCCCCCACCACCACCCACCCATTTTTTACATTTTTCTGCTCCCCTCCTGCTATTGGCTGCTCCCTTTTATGTGTCGACAAAGCAGATCAGTATCTTCCACTCCTGTGTAATTTTTGTACTTGATCATGTGAAAGTGAAACTTCATACTGTTACGTGATTCCATAAGCTGACAGCAGTCCATTTGGAGACATGCCTGCAGAGATTCGTTCTCTGTATATGCGTACATTCATGTGTCACTGCTCCCCTCTCTTCTGACATCAAATAAAACATTGCTGCCCTGTGGCCATGGCTCTTGGAGGAGTGCTTTTCCTGGGCTCCACACCCATTAGGCCTATAATTACAACTTTTTCGTTGACGTGTAACACCACACTGTGTGCATGCCCCTCTGTGTTTATTATTCACTGTGGTCTAAATGAGATCTGATTTCACGGAGAAGGATTGTGTGACAGCCTCAAAACGGCTACACGCACAGTGCATGTATGTGGGCCGGTTAGCTCAGTTGGTTAGAGCGTGGTGCTAATAACGCCAAGGTCGCGGGTTCGATCCCCGTACGGGCCATGCTTTTCTTATCCTTGTTACATGTGATCCAGTCCTGTCGTACAGTATTTACTGTTGGAGATGATATCCCTATCAATGTATATCTTACCCAATAGTGTACCCAACTAAAAGCTGAACCACCTATACCTCCACACACCCGAAGTCTAATTTCAGTACGCTCTGATTGAAAAATGACAGTATGTTTATAGTGGTTTTCACTTGCGTTCGTTTTGTTCTCGTCTCCAGTACAGTGACCCCTCCTGCTCCCCCTTTACATCCACCATGCAGAATTATTTAGAGGAGACAGTCCATTCACTCCCTCTTGGCCCATGGATCTGTTTTCTTTCTGTGGAGAGCAGATATTCTGCAAGGCTGGCAGAGCAGAACAACTCAGAATCGCAGCAGAATAAAACACCCAGCCGGAGGGCTGGACAGGGACTGACACTCTCACGAGTCGCCATACCAGCCTCGCCTCCAAGCCTTTGTTCACATCTTTCATGGTGCCACTTAAAATGAAGTGTGCATTCTACACAAAACTAAGAACAAGCTGCTTGTTTGCTGCTTTGCCACCAATATCCATACCCTTCACACGACTGTGTCCTTGCCTGTCCTTTATCAAGCAGCAGGGTGTTGTGATTACATAGGTGGTCAAATTGTCTACATTTTACCGGCAAGCCCGATCACTATTCTCTTGTCTGCTTAGCGCAGCTCATCCTCCCTGACATGTAATGACACGCTACATTGAGCCTGACATCAACAGCAGAGCTGATTTTTACCTCTTGGGTGTCTCCCACTCTGTCCTCAGTCACTTTTATGAGACTGTGATAACTGAACCCTAGAGACACTGGTCTAAACAGGGTCACTGCCATTCTTGTGGGATTATGCTTGTGTTGCTATGTAGTTTTCATGATAACCATTGATTTAACATCTCCCTAAGACCAGTGCTGCTGTGTTGGTATCTCCCACTACATACAAAGAGAAACTCAAGAATGTAGTCAGCAATGAAACCTAATATACAGTAACTCCTGTTAACACAACACCATATTAGGTAATCGGCCTAGTTTTGCACTATAACTTCATCATTGCCTCAGAAGAGAACCATTCAAAAGCTTGTGATCCAAAATGTTAAACCGCCAGACCTCAAGCTGAACACCTCCAAAAGCATTCAGCCCAAAAACAGAACCTGTGCAATCCTTCAGTTGCACATCATGAGTCTAATCAAGCTGTACAAACTTGTTTTTGTTTTGTTTTTTCAATTTTTGAACCATACATTTTGCCATGGTTCAGCACCCATGAAGCACCACCCTTTGAATGAACAGGATCCCATTTGTTGGAGGCTGTTTACTTTTCACCAGAAGTTAACAGGAGGCGAAACCCCGAGTAATTATAGGAGAGGGTTGGAACTGAGGAATCTAGTGACTGCTTTCAAAGCAGGAATGAGAAGAGCTGTCATTGCTCCATGAGGGCTCTGTAACAAGGGAGACACGTCCTCTCTTCATCTTCCTGAGTAGAGCAGTCATTATTGAGTTATTGCGTTGTTAGCCAGGACAGTTTCAGAGCAGATCATCTGTTTGTGCACAGGGCGCTGCTCTGGTGTTTGTCTTCTCTGTGGTATGGAAGTCTTGTGGGTTGATATCTTAGTTCTAAGTTTCATAGCAGGGACTAGTTGGTTCGTTTGATTAGAGCACAGTCCAGAGATAAGCAAGGGTGTGATCCTCATACGTGGGCCATGATTTTGGTAGCGATGTTGTCGCATAATCTTGTATGATCATTTAATGAGGAGGGTAAGTGGGATGCCCCATCGTCCCATCAGCTGTCAATGATATGAGCATCGCATTAAGGTTTTGTGCGACTGTTAGCCTGTACTGGTTCCAGCGTGATGCTAGTCATATCAATTATACTAACTTCGATGTCATTCTCTGTGCAGGCAACTTTGAGTTTTTTGCCACAGAAGATGTTAGGTACGGGATAATGTACCCGCTTCGCGTCGGGTGGTGGGGGACACCTCTTGGTGATTATCAAGCACCAATGACCGACGACAAGGGCATTATCGCGCTTATTACACGGCTTAAAACATTAATGAATAATACAGTTGTCAGAAATACTTCATAACAAGGCTACTTTCATTTTTCTGCAAAAGTGTAGGCTACGATACTTTCGTCTTAGCAAGAAAACAGTGCCGCAACGGTTACAGGTGCTCTGCTTTTACATTCGCGCTTCTGTCACTTCTACCGACGTAAGTTTGTCGCCGCAGCTTGAAGTACACGTATCATACTTACCCACGCATCGAAAGTTTCATACTTTTCAAATATGCTGAAAATAATTTTTAAATTACTCATGCTGACGAAGCGTGACGTGGGCAACAGTACGTAGACAATCCAGAGTGGAACTAAACGCTTTGGCGCGGATTGATATGAATGCAGGAAGTTCAACTCTGAGTCTCTGATTTCGCAGCGGTCCGTTATTGATAGTCGAGCATTCACACAAGCCGTGTAATAATGTTAGTTATTGTTATCATCAGGAATTATTCCTGTCACTGCACATGTATCTCAAATGTAACTTAGGCGCAAAGAAGACTTCAACTCATCAAACAAATATGGTGCTTGTCATTACTTTAAAATCTCTTTGTCTATATAATGTTGAGAACAAAGAGAGCAGTAGCTACTGTGTCTTTTTAAAATTCAGTTTAGATTGTTGCTGAATGTCCTTGCTTGCCTTCCCA
>OMPJ01021269.1:51218-95535 GCA_900312935.1 Carapus acus
CCCCCCCCCCCCTCCGCTCGCGTCGGGTGGTGGGGACACCTCTCGGTGATTATCAAGCAACAATGACCTCCGACGCGTACATTATCCCGTACTTATTGTTATCATCAGGAATTATTCCTGTCACTGCACATGTATCTCAAATGTAACTTAGGCGCAAACAAGACTTCAACTCATCAAACAAATATGGTGCCTGTCATTACTTTAAAATCTCTTTGTCTATATGATGTTGAGAACAAAGAGAGCAGTAGCTACTGTGTCTTTTTAAAATTCAGTTTAGATTGTTGCTGAATGTCCTTGCTTGCCTTCCCACTGCTGAAGATATTTGCCACCCCAGGCTATGGAGTCTTGCCTACCTGCCTCTGTGAACTCAGAGGACTGCCAGTCGGCAGTGCTGGGTGCAGCAGACACTGGCCCTTGTGTGCTCACAATTGCTTTTCTGGCTCTCTGCCCTAGGAATAGGGTGGAGGACAAAGAAGCAGGAGGATTCCACATTATTAGTAGACAAAACACGCTTTGAGAAAGAGAATGACTTATCTTCTAGTGTTTGTTTTCTGCATCACTGTTGTGTTGATTTTTCTCACTCAGTGTGAACCATTGTGATCCTCTTGTTGTGGCTTGTATTGAACCAGATAGAGGAATCCCTCAATAGAATATGGAGCTCACATAGCACGACAATGGCCAGCCTTTAGCTGTAGCATGATGTCACGGCTTTGTCATCTGCTCTCGAGGGGCAAGCTGAAGAAATCTGTTCTCTATACTGTGTGACTTTTTTTTCTGTGTTGGAAGCCACTGATAGAAACTGTCACCTCTGGATACGGATTGTCAGAAAACAAAGCCTGCTGCTGCGAGGAATGTTGTGTTTCATGCCCATACAAGTCCAAAGGTCTCTCCCGTCTTGGCATGTCACTGACATTTCCTGGGGTTTCAAAGAAGATTACCGTACCTCAAAACTTCACATTGACCCCACAATGTTCCATTCTACTTCTATGTTTGTCTGTTAATTTGAAGATGAATTCTCAGTATCAAACTTTAAGAATCAATATACGTAAATAGTCAAAGTTTTTCAACAAGATACAGATATTTATACTTTGTATACATATAAACACAGAGACACGCATTATAGATACGAATACAACAGATGTGATTAACTGTTTGGAAAAACAACAACATGATTGTGTCTGTGGGGGTCCCATGGTATCCAAGTAGGGGCTTAATTATAGCAACTTCAATTTATTACCTACAGTTGAATATGAAGAAGTGATTTCTGGTCGAGTGAGACAATAGAACCAAGATAGTGAGCCTGCAAGAGGTGTGTTTAAATCTCTTATCAGGGTGTGTGAGTGGTAATGGGCGCAGGGGAGCAGTTTGAGTTAAGGCTCAACAGTTTGTTTTCCATATTTGGATACATCAGTAGTACTCTCTTACTTTTCTAATTCGTCTTTTCCTCTTTCAGGGATGTGTGATGGCACTGTGAATCCCACCCACAGCCGAGTGAAGCGCTTGTGCCAGCTGACAGGCAGCAGGCATGGACGTGGAAGACTTCCCTCCCCCGCCACCAGAAAGTAATGTCAACATCAACAAACGTTTGAGCCTCACATGTCTAATTTGTGGGTTGTTGTGTGGTTTTCAGTCATTCACTCTTTTTATTTTAAGTAGTTTCAGATGCATAACACACAGGCTGCCGAGCTCAGTTTCCAAACAATGGTTATCACACCAACGCAGTCTTGTGTGTATATATACACAGAAGCACTACGTCCACGTCCTTCATATGAGCTTAATGTGTCGCCATGTTTTTATTTGAAATATTCATCCTAATTTTGTTGTGCCAGTGCATCACTATTAGATTGACACCTTCATGGCTACCACATTTGGAATGTTAAAGGTGTTGAGCAACCCTTCGTCCTTTTGTCAGTGGGAATGCAGGTTAGCGTCCAGCCACTATGGCGAAGTTGGATCACTTCCCTGAGTCCCAGTTCAGATGGGACAGCATGAGTCAACATCACATTCCATTCCTCCACGGCGCTGCACTGTGTGGGCAGAGAAACAAGGGAGTAAGGAGGGGAAAATGTGCTGGGTTGCTGTGAATACCAAACAATGTGTCTCAGTATCTGGCGAGGTTCTGCTGTCACACACACATGCTCACTCGCACACAAGCAGGCACACGCACACACACACACACACAGCCTCTGGGTACTGACACAGCCCACAGAAATGTTTCATCTCCAGCTGGCCAGTCCCTTGCTTTGTTGCCTGGCTGCGGCTGGACAGGACTGTCACCCAGTGACTGGTTTAAAGTCAGCATTTTATAGCTAAGTGGACCACAGCCCATACAGTAGTAATTCTTCGTGCTGTGAGTCAGATTTGATTAATAGCCATTTGTGCCAGTAGACATGCACAATAGGTTGGCATTGCTCTCCTATTTTCTTTGAATTCGTAAGTCTGTGTGTGTATTTCAACTCCATTATGTGGCTCAGACGTTGTAATCAATCTGCTGGGATGCTGACACACTCTGCCATGGCAGACGTACAAATGCTGATTGTAATCAATTCGTCTGTATTGTGACACAGCTCATTGGTTCGCAGTCGAACGCGAGGTGGAATGAGATTATGTATTCAGGCAATTACCAGTCCATGAATAACCATGTCACAGAGCCCAGGTACTACAGAAGTTTTGGCAGTTGGCTGTGCCTTATCTCTGTGGCCCACACCATCCATTACAGCACAGATGGAAATGGACAGATAGCATCTCAGTTTCCAGATTTGTTCTCTCCACCTACCAGCGCTTTCAGTCACGCGTCCAGATGGACACCGTGTCACAGCGTTGACCTGCAGCACAGGCAGCAGACTGTTCCTCCACTCACTGACTACAGGGTGGAACAGTTACCTGTCAAGGCCTGAGGGAATCGTGCTAATGATTTAGAGCAGTGCTGCACTCCACAAAGGACTTCAGGGTCACGGAGATGGTTGATGGAAGTTCGAGCTTCGCTTGTTTACGATTAGTTGGCAGTTTGGGTCTTTGGCAAAAGCATTTGCGCACCATAAATCTCATTGGCTCCACTTCATGGTAAAGACCCACACCATTGAAGTTTGAATGGAACCAATGGGTTGTTGGTTAACCAGGATTGGTCTGTGGAATGTCGACGGAAATGGTAAAATTCAAACATCCGGGATTGAAACAGGGAACCCCTCCGTCAAACCCTCCTCCAACAAAACTATTTCATCTGATAGCTCAATGAAGCATAAAGGAAATGAATTTCCTGGTGCAGAATTGGGTTTTTTGTTTACTTTGACAACATAGCCAGGATATTGGCCCAAGATGACAGACCGAGATTCAAGTTGGGAGGCAGAATTTATCATAACAACAGCACAACTGGGCCTTGCAGGAAGACACAGTATCTCGGAAGTAGGAGGGATTTCTTAATTTAAGGTCCCACAGGGTCAGCAGCTGTAATCTGGATGAAATTTGTGCTATTATGAGCATGCAAGAGGAGGTTGAATGATGTGGAGGGCCCTGTTCCATCCATAGAATTTTATTTTGGTGATGATGATACCAGACATTCTATTATCACAATTCAATAAAGGCCAGATGTTTTGACGCCTTTGTGACATGGTGGAAACAATAGTTGAAATTTTCAATAAACCACAAAGATTGTCCAACATTGTCGTGAAGTCCAAGTTCTTGGCAACATCCTTACCGCCTTTTGTGCAAGTACTGTAAATGACCAACAGGTACGGTACTTAATATTTTCAGGCTTTCTATTTTCTGTTGCTGTGGAGTATCGCAGGTTCACTGCTCACTGATCAGGTGGAGAGTTACAGAGAAACAAACTCTCCCTCACAACTCATTCCTGTCAGGCTAATTCTAGAGTAATTAGCTGTTGTGTTTTAATGCAGCATATTGTGAACTAGTTTCTCGCTGTGAGGTGGCGCACTTGATGTGGTATTTGAACACATTTTCCTAATGTGAGCACTCTGGAACACTGGTCTATTTCTCATGCCTTGCCCCTGCTCTTTATTACATGTCTGTTTGTGGGGGAGTATTCGAGCTATCAGTCTTGCCCGAGGAATTCCCACCCAAATTGTATTTGAATGAAGTCTGAAAACTGGTTTGTGTAAAACCCTAAATAGCTTTGGAGATTTTTAGGGTCCACCTATCAAGACCATGGCAGACTTGTAGTCTTTACAGTGTTGTAAATGTGATATAATACAGTCGTCTCCAACACCCGAGCTGCGCCCCGTTGCTGGTCCATGGGTCAATTGGTACTAGGCCATACTAGGAAAGTATACATAGCTTACTTTGTTTCCATTGTTTTTATTCTATGATTCTGAACGGTTTTATTTTGGAAAATGGCAGAATTCTCTTCGTCACATTCGTCTATGTCTCACTCTTGACTCCCGTTGAATTTCTTCCCTCGGCCACATGTGTTGACCTTCGTTAGCCCGTGGTCCTTTACTGTGGTACGTGGCCTCTGAGTGCACCAGCTTCTCACTCTCCAAGCGTAGCTTTCCAAGCGAGCGCATTCAGCGGTAACAAGCCACCCTGGTGAATACACACACACACACAGAGGAGCACAGACGGAGGTTTTCTTTAACTTGCGGCACTTAATTTCTCTCCGAGCTCTCCACAACTATTCGGACAAAAGCAAGGACCCTTTTCCGTGAGAACATGCACCTTGGACAGCTAAGTCTGCCGCGTGGCTACACGCTACACGTTGGACACGTTACTCAAACATTTAATGCAAATTCAACACACACTTAATCGTCCTCATGGGTTCTGCCTTCTCATAGCAGGATTAATTTCCAAATTAATAATGTTTACATTTAGCACCACCAAAAGAGGTGCCAGCTCTCCAGCCAAGTCACATATATTTCACTCCTTCTCCCTCTGTGTCTCTTTGGCAGTGTTGGCCGGACCCTTTTTAGATGAAGATGAGGGTGAAGCCTTTGACTTTGACAGCGGTGATGACATCCCTCCAGCAGAAAGTATTGCCTCTGCATGCCCAGGTCAGCTTAATCCCGATGCACAGGCTCAGAGCCAGGACAACGGTCCAGGGGGCCATCCCAGGGAACAAGTCTTGAGCCCAGACCCTCCGCTGTCCGCGGCCACAGTTGCCACAGGTTCATCAGCAGCTGCCACAGAGCTATCAACCACAGGTGGAATAACAGCTGACGCAGAGGCATCATCTGCTGCTGAGGGGACTAGTGACACAGAGAGAGATTTACCAGCACCTCCGCCTCCGATTCACGACAACGCAGGATGTAATCCTGGAAAAACAGGTCTGTGTCTCAAAAAGTATTGTCAATAGATCTTTGCGATTTTGCGAACGTCTTTGTTCTACGTAGTGTGAAACAGCTAGATGTGTTTTGTGTGTGTAGGGAAACATACGGCGAGATAACATTTGTTTGCCAAGTCATTTTGCTGATTCTAATCCCACATGCCTGCACTCGTGGCCAGTCAGTCATGGCACCTTTTTTTTTTTCATCTCTTTGTTTTTTGAAGGAGATTGCCTGGCTTTTATCACTGAAAGTCGTGATAGAAGCAGTCTGTCCCGCAGTAATTAAGTGGAGAAATGTCCCACTTCCACCCGACATTCACTACTTCCTCCATAATCATCACCTCTGTTGACTTATTCTCAGAGAGATCCATACATACTGTATGCTTGAATTGTTCTCTCATTCTGACCCTTACTATTTCTGCCTCTTTGTCTCGCTCGAACTTTGTAGCAGTGTGAAGTTTGGCAAAAATTGTCACAACTTACAATCAGTCTGCCTTTACTCTGTGTAGGTTCAGATGTGGCTACTGAAAAGTCCCCCCAAGATGCTCCTAGAACCCCTAGCCAAGGCAAAGTCAACCCGTACTCTGTGATCGACATCACGCCCCTCCAACTGCAGCAGCTGGAGCAGCAGGACAGACCTTCCTCTTCCCCTTCCTCCCCAGTGGAGTGCAAGGAGCAAGACGGAGAGGTCCAGGATATCCACCCCCTCACCTCAGGATATTCAGTCCCCGTGCCCTGTGGATATGCCACACCCTCTGGTGTACCACTCATCACGCCAACCTACACCACGCCCGTTATCATCCGGCACTTCTCCATGGACGAGGACGGTAAACAAGGGGATAAACCTCTATTCTACAGTCGGGGAGTTTATAGAGGATGCACTGGATGTCATGGCTCTTGCAATAGTTTTGTCCTTTCAAAATCTGCCTTCCTCTCCTCTTTGCGAGGCTGTGACACATGAATGCAGTCTCAGCGACTTTCTCACATACTTTCTTCTCTCTGCAATCCACTTCTTCCCAACGGCGTGCCACAAGGAAGCTACAACTAAATTTAGCCCTGCCTGACGATCTGTAGGCTGTCAGTACTTTCCGGTTTCCCTAAAATCTGAAGCGCCATATCCTGTGGTGTGGCACTGCAAAGAAGGACAGTAATGACTCCACCACTGGTATTGAAGTGGGTAGATTCCAGAGTCCAAAATTATGGACAGTCAGAGCAATGTGGCATGATCCTTTTATTTTTCACTGCCTTTGTCAAATGTTGGTTCTTTGAGTCCTCCTCTAGAGGCATGACCTGACCTCTTGATTACAGAGATTACAAATAACCGCAACAAAACAAAATGTCTCTTAAGTAGCTGAATTTTTTATGACTTGGATTTTAACTGAAAATCCAAGTTAAAGGTTACTGACCCCCTGTGTCACAATGGAGAATTACAACTGTTGGTGGAGCTTTTTTTTTTTTTTTTTCGGTATAGGATAACATACGTGTAATGCCTCAAGAAATCCATCGCAGATAACACTTAAAAATATAGATATATAATTTAAGACCATTAACAGAGTTTTAAAAACTTTGTAGTAGGAACCTGCTCAACTAAGTGGCATTATTGTAGTCTACTGAAGACCTGAAATCTTAGGGCAAACAAAACTATTTCAGCTGTTACAATCTCCTGAAACGAGACAAAGTACACATAATTGCTTGCTGATTGAGTGTGCTTCAAAATAGACGTTGGTGAACTGGTGGCACTAAGTTGTGATGCCATTTTCAAAGTTTGTTGGAGTAATATTTGTTTTGTCCTCTTCGTTCCTCAGTCACAGTGGTTGGAAGTGGCAACAATGGTGTTGACAGGTGTGTAATCTTGTGTGTGTCGCTAGTTTGGTAGTTTCACATTGCACATCTTTGATATTGTTACCGACTTGATCGAGACTCTCACTTCACTGGTATAACAACATAACTGTGAGCATCGTGTTAAAGGTTTTATGATTTCTCCAGTGTTTTCAGTGAGGACAATCTACCTCCCAGAGAGGAGGACGCTCTGACCAAATGGGCGTCGGATCCAGCCAACACTGCGTGGATGGAAAGTAAGGCGTCATGTCTTTAGGGGAGCATCGAAAATAAATTGTGCACAAAGATCAGCGTTTGTGCTGGGGCTGTGCGTTCCGATTCACTTTGACACAATTTGAATTCCCAGACACTTCCTTCCCAGTTCTATAGAGGAAGTTGCCCGTTTCAGTCTCAGTAACATATTAACTGGCAGCAGGGGAAACTAAGCGCGATGGAAAACAAAAGAATTCACTAGCTGTTGTTAACGCTTCTGCGCTGTTTCAGCCCCAGATGAGGTGATCTACGATGACGTGCCCAGAGAGAACTCTGACTCAAACACAGGTACATTCACCCTCTTGTTTTTTCATTTTACACTACATCATCCCATACGGTTGACTGTTTTTTTTTTATTTGGTCTATCAAGGTATGGTTCCTGTTTGAGGGCTTAGTGTGATGATTGCATTGAACTCTCCCTTCGCTGATTTTCTTTAAAATGGGATACTTTGATGAATTATTTAGATGTTGATATTTGAATTATCATTTGAAATAACACAGTTGAGACCAATCTAATGTCTTCATGCCAATATGAACTTAACTTCTTTACTGGACACCTTTCTTCAGGTTGTTTTTTACAAAATTGTGCAAATTCAATAAAACATTACAGGCCAGGGAGGACACAACGGCTACTCAAAGCACCCTAACTACCGGTATATAAATTCATGTTGGAAAAGAGACATGTAGCTGAATTTTTTGTCGACTTGTCTAATGCACACAGAACCAGATGACATGATCTATGATGATGTGGAACTTGGTGAAGGAGGCGGTAACGGCTCCTTTGACAACGGCTGGAGCTCCAGTGAGTTTGAAAGCTACGATGAGGCCAGTGACGGGGAAGGCCGGCACGAGAACGGCATGCCCCATGCCTTCATGAGAGGGAAGCCGCCCCAGAGGAAGACCCATGTGCGTAACGCAGTCGCTCTACTGTTCTCCTCTAAACTCTAGTGTCAGTAAGGAATTTGGGAGTGAGTGGGATAAAGAGGGAGTGTATCTCCAACACTGCATGCATGGTGCTGATGCTCACTGCTTTTTCACCGAAGAAACTATGCGGAACATTTCTTGTACATTTCACGTACATTTGTAGTCACTGGTTAATGTGCAATGGAGCACATTATACTTTTAAGCTAACTTATTACTGAAATGTATTTCTAAACATACTCATCACAACATGACAGATATACCGATGGCAAATATTGTAGTTGTAGTCAAGTTTCATGTTGTGTTGAGTGATATGTGTATCTTTTTTACATTATTACAGCCTTGGTGGTGTGGGTATCTTTTGAAAAAGAACATTTTACACAAAACGGTAAAGCAGAAATCGATATTACCAAAATTGTCATTGGAGAAGGAATTCCTGTAGTTTTTCTGTTAAATAGTACCCAAATGCAGATGATTATCCTAATCCATGGCAGATAAATGTTGGTTTCTGAAAAACAAAAATCAAGTCTCAACTTTAAAATAAACACCACTCAAAAGCCAAAAAAATATTTAGCTGCAAATACACTAGATATCGTCCAAGAAAGATACACCTGTATGAGAGGGTTTAGCAATACTTTCATTTGCAAGCTCTTTTTTAATACCATAAGTGGTAATGCTTGCTCTGCTCTTGTTTAGCTCTCTCAAGATCTGACACGCTTGAAAGAACACTATGAGAAAAAGATGAAAGATCTAATGGCAAATACAGTGGGAACGGTAGAGCTGCAGCAACTAAAACAGAAACACGAGCAGAAGGTAAAGCACCTGTGGCTCACCACCTCAGCACCCTGCTTCAAACAAAGTCGTCCAATTCAGTCCCAGAACTGTCACGGTGCTGCTGCTGCTGCTGCTGCTCTGTAAATGTGGTGACGGTGTAACTGGTGATGGTTTCGCTCGCAACTCATTTGTCCCCCCCCTCTGTTGTTCCATTTAACGTTTAGGCATCAATGTTTTAAAGCTTTTTCATGTTCAAAAGAGACATTTAATCCAACAGTTAACTGAGACAACAGCGACTGAGTTTGTAGATGATGACTGTGCACGTACTTGGAAGTGGCCTGGAACTGTTCTCACAAAAGAAACTCTTAAAGACCACCAAATAGATGTCATAGTCATCCTTTTTCTAAAACAAATCACCAAGCCGCATAGTGTACAAGCAAGCTGCAAGCTTGCAGCTGATGTCCCAGTTACTGCCCCTCTTTTTTTGAAGCTGTGCTTGCTTCTTTGTTAAATGTTGCCATGTTCTAAATCATATTCTTTTTGTCCTCATTCTAGCATGACTCCTGTCCTCTGTAGTCCAGTTTGATAACCACATAAACACTAAAAGCACATTTAGCAACTTAACATTTTGTCATTGTATGCAATGAATATGCATTTGTCTTTACTTGAAGATGCAAAAGCTGGTAAAGGCAGCTAAAGAAGGGACCAAAGATGGACTAGAGAAAACCAAAGCCGCGGTGAAGAAGGGACGCTCATTCATTAAAACCAAGTGTCACGGTACGACACTCTGTTTTTCAGCGCCCTCTGTGGTTGAACTTGACTTGAATCGTGTGCTAATGATGAATGTTTACTCCGATGAAATTCCTCTTCTTCAGAGAGGAAGTCCTCATGTTTAGAGGATGAGGAGTCCGAGCTCTTTATCGAGGTTGACTGCTTCAATGTGGAGCCAGTGCTAGGTCAGGCTCCTGAGGACTTATCTCAACAACAGGTAATGGATGTCCCTCTCAGTTTTAATCCCCCAGCCTCTCCACTTTTCTGACGATGGCCTTTGTGTTGCACTTCCCCTGCAGCTGGTGAGAAGATGCATACTTGGCTCTATACTTGAGAGTGAGAAGAACTACCTAGATGCACTGAAAAGGATATTGGAGGTACAGAATTGAACCCCTTCAAGACTCTCAAATGTGCAGTTGATGTTTTTTTCCTGACAGTCCTTTTTCTCTGCCCTGTCAGCAATATGAGAAGCCGTTATCCCTCATTGAGCCCAAGCTGCTCAGCGACAGGAAACTGAAGATCATCTTCTACCGTGTGCGTGAGATCCTGCAGTGCCACTTCCTGTTTCAGATTGCACTGGCGAGCCGTGTGGCCGAGTGGGACAGCCTGGAGATGATTGGTGACGTCTTTGTGGCGTCGGTGAGTTCTGTTGAAAACTAGTCTGCAGCTAAATCCAGCTGCCTTTTCTTCATCACTGACCAAAGCACCCACACACTCGGTCTGCCAATGAGCAGACAGGCTTACTTTCTTTTCCTCAGAAGAGATACACAGTGCTGCCCTTTGCCGTCCTTTGAGGATGTGCTCCACCCTCCGCTGTCTTTGGCAGCCTAGCAACTCATTCATATGAGTATTTAAAACAAAGGGCTGCATCTCGCAGTCCTCCCCTCTGCTTCACTTCCCGTTGCTTGTTATTGTAAGAACATCAAGTTCATGACACCTGGCACTGGTTTAGAGAAGCACACAGAGGGATGTTAATTCAGCGTTTTCCTCTCGGCTCTCTCCACTCTCATCCTGAGAACTTGGAAAACATCTACCGCGCTATATGCTACATTTTGGGCTCAAGTTAGTTTTTGCGTTTGAATGTATACCCGCTGTTGTATCGTTTCACATGATGCAATACATCTGTGTTTCGCAACAGTTCTCAAAGTCCATGGTGCTGGATGCCTATAGTGAATATGTCAACAACTTCAGCAGTGCCATGGCAGTGGTGAGGAAGACCTGCGCTGCCAAACCAGGCTTCCTAGAATTCCTCAAGGTGAGCAACTGAAATTTCGAGGTCACTGGAAAACAGGAGCGAACCACTGAATTAAGAGGGACATACGTTAAGTGTAATCACTCACAGAGATTTTTTTGTCCCCGATAAATGTTTTATGACCTTGTAGAGCAGCTCCAGGTTGATAGCATGTCCTTTCTTATGTGACCTGCTCACCCTTATCTTCCCCTCTCAGAGTCGCCAAGAGTCCAGCGGTGATAGAGTGACACTTTATGGTCTGATGATGAAACCCATACAGAGATTTCCACAGTTCATTCTACTTCTCCAGGTAACATTATTCCGTACAATCTCCAGCAGAGGGCGTGCTATGCCTAGAAATCCAGTCCCCCCTCCCTCCTCAGCTGGCTGTATCACCAACCTCTCCCACTGAGAACGTCAGCCAGAGTGTGTAGGGATATGTTACGTAATGCAAGGAAATTGAATGACACTAAAGAGCAACACATTTGTTTTACTGGGCATTTCATCTCATCAGGCATCTCTAACCTCCGTTAAGTAATTGATTGGAAGATGGAGAGACAGAGAGATGGCAAATGTCAGTCCTCTGCTGACATGAAAAGATAGTGTATTTGGTGTTCCCTGAGTGGCATTTTGAAATGTCAGTCACGGTGAATGTGCTGTAAACACACGTCATAGACCCATCTGCCGATGGGAAAATACACCTTTCAGAAAACATGACTACTTTCAGAAAATATGTGGAAAAATTGCAGTTATTATAGGCCAGTGCCGCTCAGATGACTTTCTCTGTGTGTCCAACAGGACATGCTGAAAAACACCCCAGTGGGCCACGCTGACCGCCTGCCCCTCCAAATGGCTTTGACTGAATTGGAAACACTGGCTGAGAAGCTGAACGAGAAGAAGAGGGAAGCTGATCAACGCTGCGAGATCCGACATATTGCAAAGGCCATGAATGAACGCTACCTCAACAAGGTGTGTGCAAGGAAAAGGATATGGTGAAGCTATTTCTTGGATAAATGTGTGTTTATCAATATCTGTGTCATCATGCTCTCTCTGTCATCTAGAAGTCAAGGATCTTTTTTTGAGATGATTTTTGAAGCCATTGACATTCCTGTGCTGTAGAACATGAGAGGCCCAGTGGCACACAAGCTTCATTTTCTCCCCTATATTCTCCTGGTTGAGCAGTGTATTTGTAAAAGCTCTTTCTCAGTAATTACAGTATTTGTCTTTGCCCAGCCACGCACACTAGCATCAGCAAGCAAGCGTGTGTTTTCCTAGTCAACCTCTCCAAGTTGATATATCCCTTTGTTCACTGACTAGTATGTGCATTTACACATACTGTACAAATATAATGTTTTCATCCCTCAGCTCCTGAGCAATGGCAGCTGCTACCTTATCCGCTCGGACGACATGGTGGAGACAGTCTACAACGAGCGAGGGGAGATCATCAAAACCAAAGAGCGACGCCTCTTTCTTCTTAACGATGTGTTGATGTGTGCCACGCCAAACATCAGGCAAGAGCGCCTGCCAACTACATGGAATCCCTCCCTAAACTAGCATCTTTGATGGTCTAGCGCGTTTAATATTCTCAAAGAACATCATGCCACTCACAAACGAACTCATTTTTCTGTTGCTCGCAGGTGCAGTCAGGATGGCAGTGGAGGTGGAAGTGTTAGCGGGAGTGCCCCGCCCGACCAGAGGTTCCTCTTGAAGTGGAGCATGCCGTTGAGTTTTGTAGAGGTGGTGGAGTTTGGGTCCAGCGAGGACATGGCCGACAACATCCGCTTCCCCCCGCCACATTCTGGGGAGAAGGTGGTCATCAACGCAAAGCCAAGTAGGCACCACGTTTTCGCATACAGTCTCTGCATCGTTGTTACACCCTCCTAGTTTTGGCCTGTTGCTCTTGCTTTCCAAAACTTCCCTCCCTACTATGGCCTGCATATTAGGCAGTCGCATTAGCTGAGCTACTCATTACGATAGCAAATGTGGCGCTGGCTTGTTGGCTTCAGTCGGGACCAGAGAAATTGGCAGAGAAAGCCATACTGCGCTTAGTTCTGACTTTAGTTTGTCTTTGCCTCGAGTTGACTTGGAGCTCTGCCTCCAGTTTGTAAAATGCCTGATGTTTGTGAAAGGCAGCCAACTCTGCTTGCCAATGGTGCATTTACATATATTGCTCTGACTATTAACAAATGTGCTATCGGGTAATACACACGCATGAGCTCCGGCCAGGGTAGTCAGCGCACTGATTGTAAACTCTTATAAGAAATGTCAGAGGTTTGATGATTTATAGCTTTTCTATTATGGTGTCAGGTCCCAGAAAGGCCGTGCGACCCCCAAGTTTGTATGTGTGTTTTTCACCTCCAGTCTCCCTGTGAAGTGGTTGTCGAGCCCAGTAGTTTTAGATTTTCCACTTGGTTCACGTCCTGTCATACAGCTGCTCGGCTACTTAAAAAAGCTCGGATATCAGAGAAAAAACAAGTGCCCATATGATTTGTGGTCGCGGTAGCAGCATATCAGCTATTCTAGGATCTACACTGCTTCTCTGTGAGTGTGTTGGCCCAGAGTCATTTCCTGTTGATGCTTTGGTTATGCTAAAGGTTTTAAGAATTTGAGCTGAGACCAAAGGGTCCTCTTCCAATGCGCAGGTTTGTTCAGATTTAGCTGGAATGATAACCAGTTATTTCCACCATGCCTCACTTTCGCCACCCCTTCGCATTGCTCACACATTCCTATGTCTTCAGTATTTCCACTGTTCTCTCCCACTGTTCTAACAACTCAAAGAGATGCATAATGGTTCATGGCAGGGTCTCACTCATCCTCTCTTCAATGCTGTTGGACCATCCATCTCTCAGGCCCAAGTCTTCATCATAATTTCTTAGTGGAATGCTTGTTATTCGTTTGAATGCTTGATATTGCTGTGTGCACCCCAGTTCAAATGGACAGTGTGTTCACCCTCGCCATGGGCACAAGCTCGTCTGTGTTAGTGTTGTGATGCAACAGCTTGCACAGATGGATCCTTTAACATCTGGTGCAACTGCTGCGTCTCCATTGAGCCACAGCTGATGGGCAGATAGATGGTTTTGTTTTGGCTGAACATGCTACAACCAAAGTCTCCCTCTTGCCTGGAGGCTGGTCATATGTGCCGGCATTGTCTAAATCTAAGCTAATCGAATATCTGTGGATTAGGCCATATTACCTTTTTTGAGTTATTTTGTCACCAGCAGTGTGCCTGTTTTTGTCTCTCAGAGTGTGCGTGTGTAAGAGTTTGTCCTATGTCCAGGAATTTTTTACCATTCCAAACAATCGCTTTCGCAGCGCAGCGTGTTGGGCCAAAAGCAGCACAGTCACCAGCCTGCTGGAGAGCTGAGGAAAGGCTCTCCAGTGCATGTCGTCATCTGTGCGCATGTTTCTATGCTTAGTTCATCTTTGGTTCATCACACTGAGCACAAATAGGACAATTAAATATACAAAAATAAATTGTCCTCTCGCAGCCAAGCTGTAAACTGTGGTTGTATTGTGTGTTGACAGAAAGCGGATCTGTACTGGGATGACTGAGCTCATTCTGAGCCCTGCTCGTTAGAAGTCTGTTAGCGTTTGGCTTCGTCACAAAGAGACATTGAGGAGGCTGGACCTAGTTTACTCAGTGACCTGTCCCAACATGCCACGTCTCAGGGAATGTTCCGATCAGAGATGAAAGAATTTAGCAAGATTTGCGCGCTATGTAACACTCAATCATATAAAGCACCATATTTATTTGTTGAGAGCACCGACATCTTTTAGGATCTGGACTTATCATTGCATGTCCTCCCAGAATTATTGAATGTAAGAAGCTTTTAGTTTGTCTATGATAGGTTTCAGTTTAGCTGTAATCATTTCATGTATATTAAGTAAATGCCACCAGTCCTTCCTTCGTTTGCAGGGTCCAGTCAGTGGATTTCATGGATGTTGTTTCAGTGAATGAGCTATTGAGCCGTACAGCCATAGCATCCTGACCTGAATCCACCCCGTGTGTGTGTGTGCGTGTGTGCGTGCATGTGCACACATCGCTCTCGTTGAAAAAGATGCAGATACAGGTTTTTGGTTTATTTGCTCATCATGAGGGCTACTCTTGGGCACATGTCTGCATCCTATACATTTACATCCGAATGTGTCTGATACAGTTGAGTGATGTGAATCGGATACAATCGGTGATCTGTGACAGAAGTCGCCTCTATCCAAATCCAGAAGGTGGCATTTTTAGAAGTGGACCACCCACCTATGAATGTGAAATATTCAATCCGCTTGCAAACCCTGGAGCAGAGTTTCCACTGAATGTCCTGTCAGGACTGAGCTGGGTTGCCATGGAGCGCCAGGCAGGCTTGGAGAGCATTGTAGAAGATGAAGAGCAGGGGGAGGAGGAGAATGAGGAGGAGGAGGAACAGAATGTAGGCTAGCAGTCGAACGAGAGGCGTTCTGATGCCAGAGACTCCGATTCATTTAACTCTTCAAAGTCCAGCACCACAGTATGCCATGAAAGAACGGATCAAATGCCAGAGTAATATATTTGGGGGATTGCAGAGCTTTGAATTGTCGCATCCTTTTATTTCTGTCATAACTTTCCAAAAGGATGTGCTATGCAGTGAATACAATAACAACAACAAGTGATATACAGCCCATGTACATTGACAGACACTGTGTGATATTTGCGTAACCCCCACAGCTAGTTTTGGATGGTGTGCTCCAGTGACCCAGGGAACACATGGTGAGAACCACTGCCAAATTTGCAGAGTGTCACCAAGCCCTGTAGGCGTCTGACCGATTGCTGTTATATTCATTGTGTCTAGCTGTGCCATTTGTCACCTTTGACTTCTACAAGACGTCCACGATCTTCACTGTCATTTCACAAAGCGTCATCATTGTGTCTCAGGGAAATCAGGAAATCTTAATTGCCATACAGCAATTCACATCGTGTGATGAAATCAAGGCATTTTGTAGCATGTCCTAGTCGGTGGTGTGTGAAGTGGTGGCCTCCTTTTGTTCCCATGATCATAACATGTTATTTTGAATGTGTTTGCATGCATATTTAAAATGTACCAATATCAAACTGTGTGTTTGTCAATAGACAAGCTCTACATGGGTCCTGGACAGCTGTATCATGACCTCCAGAACCTAATCCATGATTTGGGCCTGGTCAACCAGATCTCCAGCATGATCAGCGGCCTCAAAGGCAACTACCAGGTGAGGGCGAAAACATCCAGCCTAATTTTAGGCGATGGTAAAATAAAGCCCTATAAGGCAGATTGCAGAGCTGCACATTTAAACCCTCATTGTTTATAGCTGCGGCAGAGGGAAATACTCTTCCACCCTCCCTGGGGTTGCTCAGATTTCTTTAAATTCACAGTGCTTGCAGTTGTATTGGATTTCTACTGTGGAATGTGCCAGCAGGGGCAATTTGTCCTTGGGTGCAGGGACCCCCAAAAGCTGACTTGGGCCATTGAAGCTGTTATATTGACCTGTGACCACAACAGCCATCCCACCCCACACTCACACATGCCCTTCTGTCTTTGTGAATGCCAAACTTCCATCCTAGCAGCAAAGGAGAGAGAGAGAGAGAGTGTGTGTGTGTGTAGTGCTGGTAATTTCAAAGACAGGGAATTGAGGCTAGAATCGTTTGCTCCCAAGGCCTGGACCTAGAATTGGAGAAAGTGATGGAAAGGAAAGAGAGACACGTGGCTCCAAGTATTTTCTCCTAACTCTAAAGTTCGGATGATTAATTGATTGTAGGTGATTCAGTGTTTGGTGTAGACTGAGACTACCAGTTTTGCAGGGATCCTCCTCCCTCGCCCAACTGAACTGACATTTGAAATAATTTGTCCTATAAATCACATCATTGTTTCAGACTTCGGTGCCAGAGCTCACTGAGCTTTGAATTTTATTCGAGATAGAATTCACCCCTCCACATCTGGATTCTTGCAGCACGTGAAAAATAGATTCTCTCCTCAAGACTTAGCGTCGTGAACCAAAGTTCCTGTGTCATTAAATAGATTTCCAGCAAAACTGACTCATTGGAACATGATATATAACAGATATAAATCCTCTCCCTTTGTTTTTGCTGTTGCCTTTCTTTTCTCTTCGCTTTTCTCACAAACTGTCCTTCCATTTCTGCGCCTGCTAATAGAACGTGAACCCCACGGTGGCTCAGGACTGGGTATCGGGACTGCAAAGGCTGATCCTAAAGAAGGAAGAGGAGATCAGGGCAGCAGACCGCTGTAGGATTCAACTCCAGCTACCTGGCAAGCAAGACAAGTCAGTCACACGTGGATGAAAGAAAAAACAGTTTTGATAGTGTCCATTTCTGTTTAGCTCCACCGCTCTGTTGGTCCTCACCCATCTCTCTCCTCTCGCTTCCATCAGTACCCCTGATGTCTGGAGCCTTAGGAGAGCATCATAACACTTTTCGATGATCATGTTTATTCACCAAAAAATACAAACAGTATTCCCACGTCTCACGTGAGATAGCATTTGTCTACAAAATGAAGATATTGCAGCTGTTGCATGCATATCGCATAATCAAAAGTTTTGTATATAGTTCCACAAGAGTGTATATTGCACTTGATTCTCTACTTAACACTCAATCACAAGTCAACATACTCCTCTTCTCTCTCTCCCTCTCCCTCTCCCCTCATTAGCTCAACCCTCTTTGTCACTCTTCTAACTTTACCCGTGTTGCTCCTTTGGTACATAGCTTGTCAGATTATCTCTGAGTATGTTTGGAAACACAGCTGTCCCTTATTCCCCCCCATGTTCCCTCTGTTACATTCCACTATAAAGTGATGAGATATTAGCTGAGCACGTGTGTGTCTGCCTCAGACTCCCGTGTGCCTCAGCACGCACGTACATACTTGCATACATACATGTACATACACGGAATTTAAATAAGGTGGAGTTTTTTGCCACTCAACACCATATTTTTGTAATGTAATGTCGTTTCTCTGAATAGGTCGGGCAAACCCACACACTTCACCGCAGTCTTCAACACGTTCAGCCCAGTCACCAAGCAGTCATGGATCAGTAATTTGCAAATGGCCAAGCTTGCTCTAGGTACAGTGTTTCGACTTTCGTTTTCAAAGCGTCATTATGAGGCGTGGTATTTATTTTACTGCCATTCATATTTGCTGCTGTATCTTACTTGTGATTTATATATACAGTATGAATTATGCCAGTAACTTCCTTAAATTATTGAAATATCACTTGTCAGTTGTCAGATAACAGTGGTGGTGATTATTGCATGGTAATCTATTGCCCCACCATTACATTCGTTTTTGAATCCTGATTTTAGTTTGCTGTTTGCTTTGATGAATACATACCGAATATATGTCTTTGCCTGTGTTTCCGTCTGTCAGAGGAGGAAAACCTGCAGGGCTGGTTCTTTGCAGAGGATGACGTAAATCAGATCAAGAAACAGAAACATCCTCTTCTGCTTCGCCAGATGCCTGTGGTCATGTCAAAACTGCAGGAGTTCAAAGTGAGTGTGGTTTGCCGCTGTTGGTTTGATGCCCACATCAGTCATGGTTTGTTCAGAGTGACACAGAATGTACCAAAATTGACAGGCTGGTTAGCTCGTTTGGTCAAAATGAAGCTGTAATGATGTATAGGAGAGATTTATTCCTTAGTTTCAGTTACAGGCCTGGTAACTGTGCCAGAGTGAATCATTCCTCTGATGTACTTAATGATAAGTACCTGTACTTAATAAAAGATTCCTGATTCCTGAAAAAGAAAAATTACCAAGGCAGATTGCTTTGTTATTTGCGCCTCTGCACCTGTGGAGCGTCCGTACAAAGAGTCAATTGCGTCAGTTCCACCACTCCTGACCTCCTCCTTGCTCTTCATCCTCCATCAGGTGGAATGTGCTGTTCACAATCCGGAGCCCCACATCAACACAGAGAGCACGGCCGACTCCCCGGTGGTGGGCCACGGCTGCGTCTGGGTGACTTGTTGCTCTCTTCACTTTATGATGAATAAGCCACTTGCTAGTGGAGTAAATATTAGTATTAGTAATATTAGTAGTACAGCAATAGACAAAGAGATGTCTGTCCAGAGCGGATTTAACAAATCTTCCTCAGGCACCATCCGAGGATGAGTTCTGGCTTCTCAGAGTGTCTTCATGAAGTGTAAACTGTTAACTGAAGATTAACTCTTCCAGGTGGCCAGCTGGGATTTTGTGTTTATCATAATGTCTCAGGTCTCCTTGCGAATGGCAATCTGCTTTTTAAAGTTACTGCCTGATTGTTGAAGGCTCTCTCAAAATAAACAGTGGCTGTCAAAAGTGCAGTAATGACTGCTGACAGTGAGATCAAACCTCAGGGAAAACCTCCAGTCTGGTGGAGATATAAACGCCACTCCAGCTGTTTGTTTAGCTGTGATTTACTGTATACGGTCCATTGCTACAGAGGAATGAACTTTAAACCCTGTCGGTGTTAATGACCCCACCATACCATAGGTCCCGAGAGGATTACAAAGAGTCACTGTCTGATTTTCCTCTTTGAGGTCGATTGATTTCACAACAATATTCTGCGTGTGATCGTTCGGTATTACCATTTCTAAACATGTACACAATAAGAAATAACTACAGCTTGCTTTGGTGTAGTAGTCAGGAAATGTTTCTCTCTTTCGTCAGGTTGCCAGTTGCACCAACCAGATGGGTCAGATCGCCATCGTTGCCATGCAGAACTCAAGCCCAAAGGTCACCGAGTGTTTCAATGTGGAGTCCCGAATCCTTTGCATGGCCTACGTCCCCAGCGAACAAACGCAGGAGAGTGAGGAGACGGGAGATAACAAACACGCACAGCCAGCGAAGATAGCTGACACCCCCACCGTCTGTGTGGGAATGGAGGAGGGCAGGTACACGCTGTTTCCGAGATGATCAGTACACAGCGTAGAACCCTGGTGCTTGTTTTTGGTTCATTTTTCATTCTGTGTTGAATGGATGTACCCACAAAGACGGGATCCTTTGTTTTGTTTGGCAAGACGCTCATCCAATACCCCTAACCTCAATTCAATCCATTTGGCTGTTATCTGACAAGTGTCAAGTGATATTTCTGTAATTTAAGGAAGTTACTGGCACAAAAGCTGACAAAGATTGTCTGAGATCATTTATTTTTCCTATTTTATGCAAAACATATTTTGTTAGATTCTTTTTAAAATGCCCAAACACCACCAAATGCGCCCCCTACACTGATTTTGATGCTGTTTGTGTGCTGTTTGGTGTAGTGTCAGTGTGTATAAGAGCAGCCAGCGATCCAAGAAGGTGCGACTCCAGCATTTCTTCACCCCAGACAAGTCCACCGTCACCAGCCTGGCCTACAAGAAACACTGCCTGTACGTCGGCCTGGTCAGCGGCTCCGTGGCAATCTACTCCAGATCGCAAGGTGTGTGTGTGTGTGTGTGTGCGCGTGTGTGTGTGAAAAAGAGCAGGGGAGTGGCTCTGGACTCATGTGTGTCTCCGCTGTTAGTCCTAAGAACTCAGCCTTTGTGCTGTTTGTTGACACTGTTTAAAAGCTGTAATTGTAGCAATTACGACGCTTTTATAATGGCTGTCATTGTGCAAAACAGAAAAGTACTGAATGGTTCAAGTCAGTTTTGTTGATAAAAAACTGTCAGCCAACATTGTTTACCTAAAATATAGATGTTTTTTTTTCTACATAGACATTGATCCTGACAAACCTTTAGTCTGCTTTTTGCCTCCTGATGAGTGAAAGCTCTCCTACTCAATTCTGGTAATATTTCATAGTCACTGGTGTCATCATAGAGGCCAACCAAGTGTCTAAAAACAGAGTTTCAAGTTAGCTCAATTTCCACCCACAGTCTGACTGACCAGTATAATCGTCTAACCCCTCAGGTGTGTTTAAAAAAACACACCTCTCTGCAATTGCCTCTAAAAATTGTATGCCGGTTTTGTAGCTACATTTCTTCCTGTTCCAATCTTTGGATAAACAAATTCATGTTTGCCGTTGATCTGTGGTGATTCATACATTTCCTGTGAGGCAGCTTGCACCAGCCGTGAATAAAAAGTAGGATGTTCACAGACTGTGTCGTTTGACAACCTGTAATTTCTCCGACTGTCGCCCAATCTGTCCCTTTTAATATGCGAGCCAGCGATTTGCTGTGCAGCAGAAAGCGAGAGGGTGCTTCTCCTCCTCTGCTTTTCAGCCGGCTCCGTTTCAGCAGGAGACAATTTGCCGGTACTGACCTATTTTGTGTCCTCCCTCCCAAATGAGCGGAGCCGCAACACAGGAAAGAATCTGGGCTGCCGTCTTCCTACAGTCCAGTTCACATTGGGCTTTGTGTGGCTGTGGAAGCCAGTGCGAACAAAGAATCTCTCTTTCTCTCTCTCTCTCTCCCTCCCTGCCTCTCTGTGCCCCAGGCCGGCTTTGTTTTTGTTGGATTTTTCTCTCTCTCATAATTTGAGGTCAAGTCGCTTTTTGTAAATACAGGTAAACACAGAATCTGAGTAATTCTTACCTGTCAATTTTAAGTACAGGTATGCCTTCCCGGTGATTCCATTATCATAGTCGTATGATTGTTACCCTGCAAAGAACTGTTCATGTATCCAAAACATGATATCAAGTCTTTTGCTTTACCATATATGGTTCGGTAAAAGCACCTGGGATTGTGTGTTAAGACTGTGAATACGAATTATCTGTACGTTGGGGCAAATCAAAAGATTTACCCCCCTGCATAGAAGTTACATATCTGCCTGGGAGACACACGTGTAACTTATCAGGAATGTTTGTTCCACCTTTGCAGAAAGAATCTGACTTTGGTTCCTGCGTTCCCTCTCCGCAGAACATGCAGACTGTACGCGTAACTGAAACAGAATGTTCCAGCACTTTAAAAATAGAGAAAAATGAACCGAGACAACTAATTAGTCATTTTTAGTCCAATTTATTCCAAGAACTTCAATTCTTATCACACTTTATTGAGCCCAGTCAAGATGCTGAAGCATCTGGCAAAGTTTTGTAATGGCACAAATGATGCTGTGCCTTGTGGTTTTTTATTATCTACTTCTGGTGGATTTCGTGTGGAGTATGAAGGTCTGAAACCCGGTTCGGAGATGAGTCAGGCACGGCAGTTGATTTTGGGTCTAGCTTTTATGGACCCTTTTTTTTTTTTTTGACCCGGTTTCCCTTCGCATTTTTACCTACCGGTAATCAGCAAGTCAGGCAAAAAGCGCGCGACAATATTTTCGGTCGGCCAAGAGTTGACGGGGGAGGGCGGGGTGCACGCGCAATTTTTTTTTTCACTCGGCCGCGAGTTGTCGACGGGGGAGCGCGGGGTGCGCGCGCAAATTTTTTTTTCACTCGGCCGCGAGTTGACGGGGGAGGGCGAGGCGGCACGTGACTACTTTCTACGCGGCACACCTAACGACTTCCCGCGGAGCACCAGTGTGCCGCGGAACACCGGTTGAAAATCACTGATCTAAATGAATATATTGTCATGAAGTTTTCCAGAGCGATAGAGTTGGATCTTAAGATACAGTTTATCCTCTTTGCAGGGGTTCTAGCTGCTGTGCTGTGTTGGCCTCCTCTGAACTTGTACACTAAGCCAGGTTCAGCCATGCTTGTTATTTCCCGTCTGCAGGGAAGACAGAGAATGTGGGAGACAATGGTTTAACAAAGGTCACAAGTCACAAGTGGGAACATAAAACACGGCGATGAGTCTCACTCAGATGCTGCCAGTGAACTTGCTTTTCCTGTTGAGACGGAACACTGGATGCTGTTAGCGGTCATACTGTATGTATGGCCTGCGTTTATAACATTCCTTGTAACATAAAGTGTGCATGTGTGTGATATTGTTTGCGTGACTGAGGGCAGATGGGCAAAGTCCCTTACCAGCTCATTTCAGCAGAAATACCCTGGATAAGATCTCATGCTGCCTTTACCCTCCGAGTATTTCACCAGTGTTCCTCACCATTTCTCCTCTTCCTATGGTCCTCTCCATCTCACATTTGGGATTTTTTTTCTCACACGCACACTCCCACGCACAGATTGGTAGAATAATATACAGGACACATAGCATGGCTGGAATGTTGACCTCAACTCACCTCTTGAATGGGAGAACACCTTGACTTCCCCTTATTAGTAAGACTTGAATAATGTGCGTGCGTTTGTGTGTCCGTATGTGTGTTTCAATAGCTGCCTTTGTGCCCTCTCGTGAACAAACACCATTTGCGAGGCCTCATTCACTTTCCGACCCACATGAGCTTCGGGAATGTGCTTATTGAAGGAAGAGAAGTTGGACTGAATAATCCACTGCTTTTGTTTTTTATGGCAATATAGCGTCAGTGATATTTCCGATGACACTGTCAGGAATTCCATCACTGCGTGCGCAGCGGCCATTGTAACATCAACACGGGCGGCCGCCTGACCTGTCCTCAGATCCTTTCAAACATATTCTATTCAATTTTACTACAAGAAATGGCTTGGTAACACTGTCTTGGTATTTATAAAGTCTCTGCACTGCATTTATTTCCAGCGGGAGGCACGGCGGGTGTGCCGAGGCACATGTAGAACACGGAGTGTGTAGGAGGCGTGTGTGGGATGGAGCAGAGCTCTGACTAATCCCTCTCAGCCCATCTGTATGCACAGTGAAGGCTGGGAAAACCATCAATGGCCACTCCACCAACATTAGCGGAGTTATAAATGCAGATGGCATTTGCAGATGACATTATTAAAAACTAGAGCAGCAAATTAAAGTATTATGTGTTTTGCGTAACAGGAATGCAGAGTTGTACATCAGAGGTTTTGCCGTAGTGACTCAATGTGCACAGATCTGATGGTAGATTCGCTGGGGAACTGTGCGTGGATACACAGAATCTGTGGGAATGTGTGTGAACTCTGTCTGTATTCAGCAAGTGTGCCGTCTGTGCTGCGCCTGTTTTTGCAGATGGTTTATGGAGCTCTGACAGGCCCAAAGTTCTGAAGCTGGGAGTCCTGCCCGTCAAAGCCATGCTGGCCGTGGAGGAGCACCTGTGGGCCTCGTGTGGTGGGCTGGTCTTCATAATCAGCAGCCAAACGCTTTCCGTAGAGGTACGCCGTCCTTTCTCACCGCACACACGTCGGTCCCAGCTTGGAGCGACGAGGGCTGATGCGCCCAATACGTCTTGCATCTGTGTGTGTGTGCAAATCACACAGGAAAATACACTGACAGTGACAGTGATGGGAGGGGGTCAATCATGTCTACTCATCACCTCTCTCTCAGGTCTGCATGAAACTGGACGGCACCAACTATGAGAACCTTGGTGGTGACACTGGGAGCATGGTTGATATCGGACTTTGCAGTCTGCAGATAGAATTAACTCGTAGTAATAGTATAAGACAAGAACGATGAGAACAGAATATAAGACCAAGGATGTACACAACTCCTCAAACGCTTTGGAAAGCCCCAATTCTGTAAGTTTATTATCAATATTTAAGCAGTGCAAGTTCATTGACTAGCCTGAAATGATACAAAGGTAATTGGTGAACTGCCACAGGTAAAGTAAAAAGTTAAGGGTACCAAAAGTGTGTTCAGCCATTATATCTGCCACAGGTGCTGCTTTGATGAGTCAAATGTTAAGAATACATTTTGGTTTCTAAATTGATTCCCACTAGGGATGTCCAATATTGGCTTTTTTGCCGATATCCGATATGCCGATGTTGTCCAACTCTCAATTCACCGATACCGATATCGGCCGATACCGATATGTGCGCCGGTAAACGCTTCAGGAGCGCATAGGCACTATTTCGGTGTAAAGCAAGCATTACTTTATTTTTATCGGTTTTTATTTTAGCAGTTTTAAAGCCAAAAAATCCGATACAGATATTACATTTTTATGCTAATATCGGGCCGAAAATATTGGTGGGCCGATATTATTGGACATCTCTAATTCCCACAATATCTTTTTTGACTTTGTTTGAAATGGAAGCATAGAACAAATGAAACAAAGTACAGTGATTTGTAAAACTGCATCGTTTTCAATTGAATTTTGCAAAACTTGGGGTGCTCAATAACGTTTGACCAGTAGTGTATCAACGTATGTTTTCTGAGGTGCTATTTGTGAGGCTGTAGCAAATATTGAGTGAATCTTAAGAAGTGATGAGTCAAGTCTGCACTCTAAATAGAAGAGAGTGAGGTGGAAAACTTGCTAAACCAGAGTTAATCAATCTCGGGAGATAATGGGACATTTGAGTAGGACGGGTTCTTGCTGTACTTGCAGTTCAATCAAGGTTGGACCAACTGTAAAGGGGAGCATCTCCATTTCCCCCTGGCCTCCTCTTTCACCGTCCTCCATTCCCCTGGCATGCGCATGGCATTCCGTTTGCTCTCAGCCAGTCTGGGGAATAGCGGCACCTGCCCTTCGTAAGGTCCTAGAATAGTGGCGTCCCTTCAACACGCACCCGCTGGTAATCGGGATAACCTCATTAAGCTCATTAGGGATCAGCTGCCTGGCCCGCTCACGCCCTCTCCTCTGCAGCATGAGGGCGGAGGGCTGAGCGAGAGCAGGAGAGGAAAACAGTCCGCACAGGTGGGAAATGTTGGTCTGTTATCACCCCGCGTCACAATTATCAAACGTGAAATGCACATAAGCACTTGTGAATCGGCTCCTCCCTTCCAAATATAACTCCACCTCCAGCCAGGAAGAGTTCAAGGCGTCGCGCAACGCCTTCTGATTGAGAGTAGCAGACCAACTGTGATCTCACCGAGACGCTTGGAGGGAGTATAAACCCTAATAACCTTTATCGGGATTTCTGTAGAACCCTGATGGAATTCGAACAAACGTTGCATTTCTCATATATCTCTGTCTTCCTGCTCTGGCTGTACTCGGGGTAGAGTTCAAACTGAACCTTGAATAATGCCCAGCGCATCTTTCCTTAGCCGTCAGTATGCCAGTGCAGCTCCCAAGCTGTGTATTGTGGCGTTGCATTTCATCGTTCAGCATAATTGTGGACGAAAGTCCCAGACCAAACAAGCAATGACAGCGCCTGGGTTACTGCAGTCTAAACACCAAAAGGCTTTCATCTGGGTCGGAGTCACAGGGGACGGCAGCTGCCTGTTGGCATTGGACAGTTCTGCTTGCTCAGCAGAAGTTTTGTCAGTTTTGTCCCCATATTTTGCATGGACAGCCACTTTTCTGTCCTCATTTGCCTCATCTGCTCGTCCATTTTAGATTTTTTTGGGGGGTAAAACTGAAATGAAGCGAATATATTTCATTCAGATGTTTGAAAGCGCTGTTGGTGTTATTGTGTACAAACGTGGTCCTTGGTTTTCCCTGATGCATCCTTGTTGTCTCGCCGTCTGCCTTCCAGAGGCAGCTGGAGGCCCACCAGGAGGAAGGCATGGTGGTGTCCCACATGGTGGTAGCCGGCGTGGGCATCTGGATCGCGTTCAGCTCCGGTTCCACGCTACGTCTCTTTCACACCGAGACGCTGGAGCACCTGCAAGACATTAACATAGCGACGCCCGTTCACCACATCCTGGCAGGTGAGGGACAAATGTTAGACTGTGTGCATGAATGTGTCAGAAACGCTCCATCACTCTGGCGCTGCTTACTTGAAGAACCTCCGGAACCATTTCTCTGTTAGCCACCTCTCTCTCCTGCCCCGAACTACGTGGGGGGAAATACACGCCGCGTGTGTGAGACGCTGAAAGCTTTCATAGAGTGGACGACATCAAAGCAAAGTCCTCGTCTCCTAATGCTCCTGTCAAGCACACTTACGCGATAGTGATGAAACTCCCATGACGTCGCGTCTTCAAAGGTCCGTCCCGCTCGGTGCCTGTCAATAATTAGCTGACATCAGTTGTCGGTGCTCATCCAGCCCTCTGTTGTTACGGTTAGTCACGCTCTCGTCCTCCTCTAAACGCCGCCTTCGGTGTAAACGCACATTTCAGAACCCCTGATTTGGTGTCTACAGTACTCTCGCAGCTGTTTGTCAAGTGATCAGGATTTCCAACCTCGTGAGGTTTAAACAGGCCTTTCAAAGCAGACGACACGTTCACCTGAAAGTATTTTTAGGTCTGTGGCAGCGGACACGTGTGGGACGTAGAGAATGGACAGACACAATGCTCAACTTGGTTTATAGTTTGTCAGATAATTTCTTGTGTGGGGGAAGACGAGTGGAACTCAACCCCGCTCGCAATCGCTGTTTTTATCCAAATCCAAAGAGCAGATTTGTCATTGTTGTTGAAGGGGCTGTGGGCTGTCGGAGTAGTGCTGAAGGATTTTGTCGCTCCAGTGACGCTCATTAGTCTCTCGATGAAGCGAGTGTGTGTCCTTTTGTTTCAAAGTCGACTTGTTGATGTCAGATGTGGGGAGGCAACACACTGAGTCATTGTAGCAGCCTCCCCATCGGAGTGTGCGAGTGTGTTTGCGCAGCCATAGCTGATTTTATAAAGTAACAAGGTGTGTGTGCTTCAGCGGGAAAGTGTGTGCGTGTGTGTTTCCCAACTGAAGGACAGCACAAAGGCTTGATCCCAGACTGACAGTTTGGTGTGTGTGTGTGTGATCAGCAGGTAATGAGTTCCCCCTCATCAGCAGAGCTGCCACTGTGTGCTGCTCTCAACATTGCCACGTCATGGCAGAGTGTCTAGAGTGATCGAAGACCTCACAGGAGGTGTGAGTGCGCTTGTGTGTGTGTGTGTGTTCTGCCACATCTTTGATTCTCAAATACCGTTGGTCTTATCTAACCCCAAAGCATTGTTTTGTTTATATTGTTTTTGCCTTTTGTCCTCAGTGGAAGTTGTTTTGGGGCACAGTAGTGCCGCAGGTTTTTGGACACAAAATGTTTCAGTTGCTACAAGTGGAACCGCTGAGTGAGTCTCCTTCTGCTGCAGGCCTCACGTGGGAGTGGGAGTGTGTTTTATTGGCTAAGTCAGAGGATGGTGTGGTCTTTGTCGAGGGAAAAGGTGAAGGAAAGTGCATCAGATAAGCCACTCCAGATGCATCGGTAGATATTCTGATGCTGATAAATGGGAATTAACCAATGAGATCTCCTGTTAATGGACCATGGGGGAGGCAGTTGGACACACACACTCACACACTCTCCACTATTAGAAGCTCTGCTCCTCCAGGCCGCAACTCTAATCGGCCTCTTCCTCTGATGGCAGCCGTGACTTCCCGCAACTCAGCACCGCCAAAGCCTTTTACCACTTTGACCCATTTTCACTGAGCGATGGTGCTGATGCAGAGAGGGTCAGATCTTTGCTCGGCTGATAAGCAGCCGCTCAGCGTTTCTCTGTCTCTATCTCTCTCTCTCTCTCTCTCTGATGATGGTGGCATTTATCTCTGCTGGCTGAGGGAGACAAAGAATGTGCTGTTCCTGCAGGAACTCGAACACTTCAGGTCCTACAGCCAGCCTTCTATGGAGGTGTCAGGTGTCCCTGCAGGACAAATTGGTGTTGACGGAGAGAGTAATGTCGCTGTTTGAGGACATGAGATGGATGGATTGGGGAAGGGGAGCAATGTGCCGGGCGTGGTCCTCAGAAGCCCACTTTCTCCTCCACATACAGTACATGCCGGAGCAGTTCTGGAGCTGATCCCCCTCCCTACCCGGGTGGTCCGTGGATATGCCGTAATAGCCGTTATTTGGGGCCGAGATCAGAGCTGGAATCCTCACGTTACGGCCCCCGTGTGTCAGAGAGTCATTTACTGCCGTCAGCTTCAGATTGATTGTGTGATGTTTTTCAGTCCAAACACGCTGGTGGTGGAAGCCCTCGCCGGCGGGTCCCCGCTAAGAAATAGAAACCCCATAAAATGACGGGACGCTCATTTAACAAGCACAAAAAGTAGGATCGCACCGAAGCAGCACTTTGATATCGTTGTCATGTTATGAGAGAAGGGAAAAAAAAAAAGCTGCTGTGTTGTATTCTGGATTTTTGTCCCATGCTGTCTCAGTGCTGAGGGACACGTCCGTGTCCGTCTGCGCACCAGCCTAATGTGTGACCTAAATGTTCAGCCATGCAAGGCCTAATCTGAGATCTCAGCTGAGGGGAGGGGAGGGGAGGGGAGGGGAGGGGCGGGGCCAGGCCGGGACACCTCCATCTTTCCTTTGTTCACACCCACAATCGGCGTTTCTCACCTTCACAACAGGGACTTTGTCAGTTGTTGGCAAACAAACTAGAATCGAGGGGCCCCGGTAGGTGGAGAAAGCGCCATCGGACCGAGAACGATCAGAATGTGTGTGGGAACGTGTCCCTGACGCGATGGAGGACCTGATCCTGTCCTTAAACGGATTAGAGAGACCAGAATCGCCGGAGGCCTCCATAGCTCCACATGATGCCGCAATTCTACAGCCAGAGACACACCCGGAAACAACATGTGTTTACGTGTCCATCTGTGTGGGATCTGATCCGTACATCTGAACACACACACACACACACGCACTGCATCAGCTCTCTCCGATCACACACACACTGACGGCGATCATCACGGAGCAGCTCAGCTCCTCTCACAGCTAACAAAGCTCAACGCTCAAACCGCCACAGCCATGTGACTCACCTCCACACCGCCTTTGTGTGTGTGTGTCTGATTCAGAAAGTTAATTTCAGATTGGGGATTTGCCCCGCCCCTCTTCCTCTCTTTCTTCCTCTCATTCTCTCTCTCTCCCGCTGTCGGTTTTTAAGAATACGGGCAGATCAAAGTTGCCGCGTCGGGGCCAAAGCCGCACCGTGGTGACCTTCAGCCCAGGTTTATTTTAGTTCACCCTCTGGGTGGGGAACTCCAAATATTATGAAAGGAGGAAGTTGAGCAAGGCCCCTAACCATCTGCGTGTGTGTGTCTAAGTGAGTGTATGTGTGTGTGCCTGCCAGCTCCGGGCCCTCATTAGAAGCACATGTGGGCAGGCTGAGGGCCCCGCTTGGTACGACTGTGTCGCCCATTGTGGGTGGTGCTGTATTTGTGCATGTATGCGTGTTGGATGTCTAGAATCAGAAGTCGTTCCTGTGCAGCAGCTCGTAGCCAAACTCCCGACAATGCGCGCTTCACCCTCTCCGTTACGTAAAGCTTTTGTGTTTGTTTGTTTGTTAGTTTGGCGGAGCATAATGACAGCCTCCCCCGCCACCCTCACCCCAGGTCCTTCTGTCTCCCTGAGAGACAAAAGCTGCCGAAAGGTCCGTGCCGGCCACACACAGTCACCGTCTCACCACGCCGACCTCAGGACGGTGAAATCACTCGGCGAGGTCTGCTCGAGTGTGGCCGTCCCCCTAAATCACCACGCTTGCCAGCAGCCAATTGTCGGCCGCCGCTCTCTGCGCTCCAACAAAATGTCAGACTCAGCGGAGGGGAGAGACAGCAGGGGTGGCGCTAGGGGTCGGTAAAAAAAAAAAAAATCCAAGAATCAATGCAATGAAATGATCCCCCCTTCGATTCGGTATCGATTCAGCAATCCCTCTGAATCTATTCACCTCCTGGCTATTGGGAATGCTGTGAGCAGCATCTTGTGTATTGCGTTGATGTTTGGACTCTTTTTTCAGTTCTAGTTTAAATCTGTAACACACAAAGACAAAAGTAACCGTGGCCGTCTTCATTTACAAAGACCTGCGACCCTACAGTGCCGTCGAAAATCAAGGTTTTAAGAAGATGTTACAGACTGTTGAGCCACGCTACACAATACCAACTAGAAAACACATGACAGTGAGGTATATCACAATGTACAAGAGAAAATACATTGTATTTTAGTTACATGCACTAACTTTTTCATTTTACTGGTACATCTTTATTTTGATACTTAAGTGTCAAGTTTTTTACTTTGGATACAAATAGAATTAACCTGAATCAAATTGACTAGTATAAAAGTGGAGCCAGTAGATCTAGCTCCTCAACATGTAAACACTCCAAGTCTATAAGAAGCAGGTGAATGATGGAGGCAAGTGAGGCGGAGAGGAGAGCGAGACAGATCAAAAGAGAAAAGCTCAATGCGTCACCTACGTCTGGCGGTTGTGGTGCTGCCTGCTTATGTTTTATTTTCAAGATCTTTTATTGCTTAAAGGCACTGTGAGGTAAGTAACATTTCACATGTGTTATCATGGGCATAAAAATAAATAATTCAAGATTTCCAGCAGGTGCTATTGATTATTTGTGTATTTCTACTTCTTACTGAATGGAATGGAAGCATTTAAATCAAAACCCTATTGATTATCGAATCGCACTTAGGTTCTTATCAATACCAAGCCAGAGGTAACGTACAGTGTTACTGTTTGTCTCAGCAGGGAGCCAGCGGGTGTCGGTCAGCAGCCTGCTGGTGTGTCACGGTCTGCTCCTGGTGGGCACCAACCTGGGCCTGACCGTGGCTCTCTCGGTGCCACGGCTGCAGGGCATCCCCAAGGTCACAGGTAACACACACACACACCAACATTCACTAGTCTGATTTCTCCACTCAGCTACATGTGTGTGTATGTGTGCTTACTCTCCCCGTGTCCTTGTTGTGTGTCGCAGGTCGCGGGATGGTGTCCATGCACGCTCACAACGGGCCGGTGAAGTTCCTCACCATGGCCGCCGCCGTTTGCAACCGCGCCTCCACCGGCCCGCCGTCGCCCAGCAGCGCCCCCCGCCAGGGTGAGGGGGCGGAGGACAAGGAGGACAAGGACGGGAGCCCCGGCCCGCCCTCGCAGGACTCGCAGGCCCAGGGCGCCCCCCAAGGCCCAGGCCTGTGGCTGGGGGAGACGGGCTGCACCAACATGGCCCTCCAGGACTCCAAGTCGTCCTCGTCCTGCGGCTCCCTGGCCCCGTCCCAGGGCTCGCTGGAGCACGGGCCCGAGGACGGGGCCCTGTACGACCTGCTGCACGACCCCTCCCGCCACCAGCGCCACCGGCGGGCCAGCAAGGTGGACGTCAGCTCTTTGCTGGTGGTGTCAGGAGGCGTCGGCCACCGCAGGGTCAACAAGAAGACCAAGCAGTCCCGCCACGAGGACACCACGGCCACCGTCATGGTGTGGCAGATCCCCCTGATAAACATGTGACTCCCCCACACAGACAAACGCCAGTAGGTGAGTCCAAAGGGACACGCAAAGTCCTCCGTCACCAGCTAGCACAGGACAGGACAACCTCACAACTGTGTCTCTGTCTGTCTTTCAGGTTCAAACAGGAAATCAGACGAGGGCACAGCGTCTTTGGGGATTCGCGTAATCATGTTTAGCCCTCGCCTTCGTTTTATCGCAGATTTCCAAAGACGGTAAAGAAAAGTGCCAGCGTTGCGTGTTGGACCGGTGCCAGAGTGCAACCAAGATTCTTACTCGCCACTCCACAGTGTTAGAGCGGCCCGAGGACGCCGCGTCCTCATCCTCGTCCTCATCCTAACCTGTCCGCTTCCGTTCCCTAACAAGCGTTCCACAGTAACACTGCGGCAAAGCGCCGCACCAGTCGCAAAGCCTCTGCGACATCCCGCTCTGTCCCATCCGTCTCCTGTCCGCCTGCAGCCTCCAGATGTCTCCTCGCAGCGCCTCGTGTCCCGTACGCTGTCGCCATAGAGACGCAGCGTTGGAATCAGTGTTTCCCCTGCTTACAAAAGCCGTCGAGCAGCTTCCCTCGCTGAGATCGCAGCTCCAGCAGAGGTTTGCTCCCGGCTGCAGCCATAAACATGGCCGCCGCTGTGCATCTTTTCACAGTACGTGTTGCAGAGAAAAGGGCTGAAGAGAGAAGTATCGAAAACTGAACGGCTGTGTGGAGAAGTGTGAGGATCCCTGGCTGGCCAGGGATCCGCACACCACAGAGTGACCAGAGCGACTTTCAGGACCATTGGAGGTTTTCGTTTCCCCCAAATGCTTTTTTGTTTTGTCACATGAGAATATTTAAAAGACAAAAGGGACACAAAGCTTTATCGTGTCTGTCAGATTTTTAGTGTGTCTGTTATGTATATTAACTAATTCATAAAACCTTTTTATTGAGCATGTTTTGTTTTAAGTGGCATTTGTGAGTTTGTCTCATTTAGTCTTACAAATCAAGAAAATTGTGGAATACTTACACACACAGGATGATATCTGAAATGTTCACACATTGGAAAATGTCTGAATTAGAAGTAAGATAGGCTTCACGCTTCTCTACTAATACTTTGCAAATCTGACCAATAAAATTCTAGATGGTGGACCTTCGGAATCCCGACTCGATCACCAAACTGCCTCTGGGTGTCCATCGCTTCACACTCGGCCAGTTTCCGCGCCTGAAGCCGGATTCAACAAACAAAAAACGTCTGTAGTTCAGACAAAGGAGGAGTGAAGGGCGTCGCTGGTGCAGCTTGTGTTTGTACGTGCACTCCGCCGTACATGCCGCGACTAGCAATGCGCCCGAGGCCCCGCAGCAGAGCAGACGAGCCCGACCTTCCCGAGGTTTCCCTGCTCCTTTCTCCACAAAGCGTCGGGTCATTCTCTCCCTCCCTCCCTCTTTCTCTCTCTCTCTCCCTCTCTCACAACGCCCACGTCTGCTATTACACAACCGCACTCTCGCCCTGCTTATCTGTGCGTTTGGAGGCATTTGCCGCACTTTCAGTTTTAGAAGGTTCTCCTTCCTGTCACAAGCCCACATTGTGTTTCCCACTGCGGCTTGGCCTCCGTCCCGAGCATGATCTCATCGCACGTTGGGAAAGGCTCGCTACGCGCCTGAGTTAGGATAATATTTAACTCTGCAGCCGACTCGCATTTATTAACTACAACTTGCCGACACATCTGAGAAGCGAGGGACTCTGTATTTATTGTTATTTGCCGCACATCAAGGCAACGGAGCGATGCGCAGTCGTGCCTTTTCTCTGTCCCTGCTGCCGTTTCCATGGAGACGCTGGCGGTGTGTGTTTGTGTATGTGTGCTGCGCTCTCAGAATATCTCCCATTAGGCCTCCCAACAGCGCGGCCTCCTGTCTCCTAGCTCTGATGGCTGTTTGGGTGCCTCTATTTTTACCCGTGGAGGCCGACGGCCTCTGAGGAGGAGACGCTGCCGCTCCTGCTGCCTTGGGCATCTGGCATTTCTGCCTGTTTGGCGCCTGTTGTGCCGCTGTAGCCACTACAGGAGCACATGTAAACACTTGTCCGTAGTCTCAGCCACCTGTTCAAACTCACAATAATATGGTGGTATTTTGGTTGTTTAGATACAGATATAGATAGAAAATGTAGATTTATTTTTAAGGATCCCTTTGTGACTGAAACGGAGTGACCATGTGATTAACCCATGGATGCTCAACCTACCAATACCATCACCACCATAGAGAATTTTCACGAAATAAATGAAAATGTAAATAAAATAATATAGCTTAATGTCACAATCGTGTTTAATAAGGAGTACCTGGAATATGAATTTATTAAAATTTTTCATGTTAAAGATTTTGAAGAATATCAATCCCTGGGGTAATTTTTGACACCACATGTGCATCTCAGGGCTAGAAAAAAAATATTTGACTGCGACGACATTGTCCAGTGGAAAATGTGAAATGTAAAACTTATTTTCTCCTTTCTCTAAAGGAGAAAATAAGTTGTTATCAACAGTTTTATCATTTATCAACAATGTCATACTAATGTCCACAAATCCTTAATCTGGGGATGCCGTTGCTAGGAGGGATCACGCTGGATTTGAGTGCGTGCGTGCGAGTGTGTGTGTGTGAGAGAGTGTGTGTGTGCGCGTGTGTGTGTGTGTGAGATTCCCCCCTCCCCACGGTGGTACCCTGCCGCCGGACGGTGAGAAACGGTAGATGTGTCGCATCTCGGCGGCTTGGAGGGTTAAGGCGAGCGAAGGGGGCGTGGCTTCGCTCTCAGGCGTCTCACTGTAGGCAACTGTGGGAGGAAAAGGTGGAAAAAAAACGACAACAAAAAAGCCGTGCCAGCACAGGTCCGGGGCAGAATGTGTGAGAGGAGGCGCTGATGTGCGCCAGAGCTTCCAGCCTCCTCCTCCTGTTCCTCCTCCTCTTCACCGCGGAACCCTCCGCAGTTGAGACGCCGAGCCGGTGAGACGCAGGCGGGATCGCTGGCGGCGGCGGAGGGTGAAGCCGATGCGAATGGGACAACCGCGAGGGATTTTCAGAGAAGCGACTGTCGGCGGAACGTTGCGTAACTGGAATTGGAGAGGGAGAGACGGACCACCGGAGAGCTCAGGTAGGTGCTCCCAGTGCGGAGAATTCACCTCAGGAGTGCAACGTCAACTACCAATGGCTATTTTCATGTGCTTTAATCGATTTCCCTGCGCCGTCTGCTCGGGAAAACACGCACTCTTCGCGTCCAAAGTGGGTGAATGTGTAATTCAAATATCGCCCCGCCGTCATCTGTCACACTAATCCCCGACAGGGAAGCGCCTGATGCGCATGCGCTTCGATCGCGACCAGCTCACCCCATATGAACAGGTGATCGTTACGGCAGCCCGAGACGCTTTACGGCTTCGACCAGTGCGCTGCCGTCATGGCTCATAATGTCAGACAACCTCACCAACGCTATGAGTGATGTGCACGGATTTTTTAATGGATTAGCGCCTCCCACAGGAGAAGGAGGTTTTTGCAGCTGCTGACGAATGTAATTTGTGATTGAGTACTGCCTAAAACGCCGTAGTTTATTACGAATCTTGAATAAGGGTGGCTTTTTTAAAGACATATTTGGTTCGGCTTTGGTTGGTATGTAGGTTAAACACTTAAATTGTCTCTAGTTAAACACCTGTGATCAGATCAATAATAAAGTACAATGAAACACGAATTAAAAGGTTCAAAATCAACAGTAGAGGACTCTCAGGTAGAGTCACCAATTGTCCAACTCTGTGTTTCTCGTCTTCCAGCATAAAACAGGGAAAAGCAAGAGTAGCAGTTGCAGTATGAGCAGAGAAGACACCGTCTCCCGTCAACAGTGAGCAGCTGGAGATGAGCGAGGGCGGCGGGCAGGGAGGCGGGGCTGTCACTGTGGAGGAGGACGTCATCCTCCGTGCCGTCCACCCAGAAGTCAGTCCAACCTCAGAGACGGACGCCCGGCTGTGTCCGTGTTATGTTCAGGGGCTCCTGCAGGAACAGCAGGACTTTGCTACTCCTGCCACGTTTGATAGGGAGTATCTGCTGGATGGACGACTGCTCGAAAACCACCACCTGGACAACAACAAGGGAAACAAAGTCCACCTCTTCAACCATCAAGCAGAGCGAGGCGTGCCTCTGCTGTCTGCCCCTTCGGTGTCCAATCACAGCGCTTGCACAGAGGGACACTCCACGCTCAGCCACAATGGCTCCAGTGTCAAAGTGTGTGAAGCAGAACAGGAAGGTGGCGGCACTGCGTTTGTCCCCAGAGACGCTCCGGGGCTCCGCCCACTCCAGGCGAGCGCCGTACCGGCCTCTCATTGTATTGACGCGGGAACAAAGACGTCCACTGAGGATGTGGGACAGTCGAGCCCCGCCGCCTCGCCTGTCTGCGACTCCTCGGCGGTAAAGTGCGACATCAAGAGTGGACTCGGCAGCCAGGAGTGTCTAGACGAGACGGCGTGGGACACAAAGGAGACAGATTTAGTCATTGAGGTCGGCGGGAAAACCATCAAGGCCCACAAGTCAGTCTTAGCCGAGAAGAGCGATTACTTCAAGGCGCGGCTGTCCCGGGACATCCTGAAGGTCAAAGGCGTGAGCTACAAGACTCTGTCCACGCTGGTGTCTTATGTTTACACCTCCAGGATGAACGTGAGCAAGGACAACGTGGTGGACGTCATCACGGGAGCGAAGATCCTTCAGATCCCGTGCGCCGTCCAGGCCGCCATGGACTCCATGTCGGAGCAGATCACCTCTGCCAACTGCTACGAGATCCTCAGCATCGCTAAGAAGCAGCGGCTTAGCGAGCTGAAGGAGACGGCCTACCGCTTCATGAGCGACAACTTCCTGCAGATCCTCAAGGACCCGTCTGTGTACGGGCGCCTGAACGGCTCGGAGAGAGACCTGATCCTCAAGAAGAGGACGGAGGGCCGGACGGCTCTGATGGTGGCGGAGATTAACGACGTCTTCGACCGGGCGGCCAGTCGGCCTCCCAGCCGCTGCAGCAGCCGTCCCCAGAGTCCTCTGTCCGTGGCGTCCTTCGAGGACACGCATATGATTTACTACTTCGACGAGAGCGCCAACGACTGGAGGCCCCTGACGGTGATGCCGGAAGACGTGAACACCAAAGGCTGCGGGCTGTGCACCATGTACAACTATCTCTTTGTGGCCGGGGGGATAAAGGGCTACGGGGAGAGCGGGAAGGTGTCCGACAAAGTCTTCTGCTACAACCCCGTCACCAACATCTGGGCCGAGGTTCGACCCCTGAACCAGGCCAGGGCGCAGCTGAAACTGGTCTCCAGCGACGGCTTCCTCTACGCCATCGGGGGGGAGTGTCTGTTCACGGTGGAGAGGTACGACCCCCGCATGGACCGCTGGACCACGGTGGCCCCGTTACCCAAAGGGGCCTTCGCGGTGGCCCACGAAGCCACAACCTGCAACGGCGACCTGTACGTGTCGGGCGGCTCCCTCTTCTACCGCCTCCTCAAGTACGACGCCAAGAGGGACGAGTGGCAGGAGTGCCCGTACAACAACAGCAGGAAGAAGTCCACCGACATGGTGGCGCTGAAGAGCTTCATCTACCGCTTCGACGTCAACCGCGAGCACGGCATCAGCGTCTTCAAGTACAACACCATCGTGAAGATGTGGCACGACTGCGCCTCGCAGAGACTCGGCAGCCACTTGCCGTTCAGGTGCGCCATCATCGGGAACTGCATCTACTGCGTCAACAAGAGCCAGACTCTGCAGTTTGTGGTGGAGGAGCTGGACGGATACTTTGTGGAGGAGCCGCTCAGGCCTCCGCTGGACGCCAAAGGGATTCTGTTTCCGTTCGTTCTCACTTTGCCCGAGAAGAGCGAAAAGGGAACATAGTGGTGAGGAAACGTGTCTGCGCCAAACTGGATCAGGCGGATGAGCCCAGATACGCCTGGCAGGAACTCAACTGGACATGGCTGTGCCTGCTCGCTCTGGAATGTGTGTGTGCGTGCGTGTGTGTGTGTGTGTGTGTGTGTGTGTGCGCGTGCATATGGTTTAAAAGCCAGAGGTTCCAGACACCAATATGAGCAACGGTAGGTGTCCATTTGTGTGGACGCCTTGAAGACGACCGTTCCCATTGGTTTGTGTATCTTGCGTGTTTGGTGCATTTGTGTATTTTATGGTTGTGAGGAGTCAAAGAAGCGCAGCTTTGGTTTTAAACAGTGATTTGTTTCAAAAAAAGAAAAAAAAATGTACAAAAGGTGTGTGATTGAAGGTCCTATGCAACTGGAGTGTGTGTGCTGGGACACAACTGGAGAAATCTTCATCAATTCCTCCAGATTTCACCAGTATTGCATCAGATGTATTGCTTGTAGGGATGTCCGATATTGGCTTTTTTGCCGATATCCGATATGCCGATATTGTCCAACTCTCAATTTACCGATACCGATAACAGCCGATACCGGTATATGCGCCTGTAAACGCTTCAGGAGCGCATTCAGTTTAACGCAAACATTATTGTATTTTTATCGGTTTTTATTTTATCGGTTTAAAAGCAAAAAAATCTGATACCGATATTACATTTTTATGCTAATATCGGGCCGATATTATCGGACATCTCTAATTGCTTGTCACGAGGCTGGAATCTCTCCGGAGTCACAGATGACTTTATTCAGATCGGAACTATAGATATAAATGAAAAGCACAAAACTTAGAGTTTATTTTCGATCCACAATCGGGTGTTTAGCTTCAAGCTCCCAATGTGCATCCTCACTTACCAAAGATGAGTTGACACTCGACACCTGGCTACGATCACGCCATCAAACTAACATTTTTCCGTTTTTCATGCATAAATACTGACAAGAAATGTTAGTGCACCCCAATCAAGCTGGCCGAGTTCGGTGGAAATATTCGGGAAAGTCGTCACCACTTCCCTCTTCTTTTTTCTCCCTTCATATCAACCACACACGGGCGCAGACAGTCTGATCACCTCACCACGACCAGTTTCTCACACCACAGCCTAGTTTCCAGGACTCTCTTTGACTCTGATGAAGTTTTTTATCTCACAGTTAGTAAATATTTACACACTTCACTCTCTGTCTTGCTAGATTCGGTGTTTCACACAGCGTGTGTGCGTTGCAGTAACACAGTGAGTCGGTGTGCTGACGCTGCTTTGCTGTTTACAACAAGATGCTTTCGTAACATTTTTTTAAACTGACCATGTGAGGTGTTGAGGATTGATGAGCCTTTTTATTTTTTTTGGTTTGCATTAATATTTCCTGAGATGTCAGTACGGAGTCGGTATTTTTGTTTTGGTCGTGATGGACAGTGAAGTAAAGTAATGATAACATTAACTGTTGCATAATGTTTGTCATCTCGGCTGAATGCTTCAAATAAAATCCTGTGTCGAAGTATGTCTTGACCTCCCAGTTTGTTCAGAATTAATGGTGGAAAATCTGCACTGACGCAACTGTTATCGTTTTGAAGGAGCCAGCGCCATCTAGTGTCCATTTTCCAAGGTAGTGCATGCACCCAGTCAAGCCTCCGGCAGCGACGTCTAAAAAATTGATGCAATCACACAAACTATCTAACGTATGGAAGATACTTTCCAGTATTCTTTAAAGACACAAAATAACTGTATCTATGATTGAATGCCAATGAATCATTCAATCTCTTTGTTATTCAGTGATTCAGGTTTAATTAAGTCAATGAATCGAGTCAAGTCAAGTCAGTTTTACTTGCCAAGCGCCAAATCCTTCCTGGACACAGTGATCGGTGAATCTTCAACACGACGTAAATTAATTCTAGTGTACCGCGGTGTTTTGTTTAAATAGACAACAGATCGAAGGAGATCGTAGTAGTTCAAATGACTGATAAATACATTAAAACCGTAAAATAACTTCCGTTGTCGCATCTTGACGTATTGTGATTATGATAATTATTATGATTATTGGTATTTCCTATTAGTATTGTTACAATATTATTTATTTATTTAATTTCTTTCATTTTATTTAGTTTTTTTTTTTTTTGACTGAGTGTTTTACTGGGTCACTGCGACGGTCACATGGCATGGTTGACGCATGCGCATTGTGCCTGTAGTCCTTATATGCATCCTCGCATCCTCAGTCCTGGAGTAACGCAGCAGCCCTGAGACACCGTCGCCCCAACCGCAGGTTGTCGCTGCGTTGTAGCCGTTTGGGCGCCGCCGCGCGTCGCCGTCGGTCTGAGCGGACTTCATGTCGGTGGCGAACGCCAAGCACACGGTGCTGAGCCCGGTAAGACTCCGCCGGGACGAGGTTTGTGGAGCCCCGATCAACCCTCCGTAGGGCTTTTATCGTGTGCATTGGTACAGGCGGGCAGGTGTTTTTTACGGCAGCAGGACTCGGTTGACGGCATGTCGACATCATGGTGGTTAGCGTAAATGTGGGGCGAGCGTCCGTGGAGGTGTGATTGTATGACTCCGCCCTCCCACCCCCGCAGGTGATCCCTTATACTGGAAGCATCCCGGGAGGCCTCCAGCCCGGCGAGGTCATCGTTATCCAGGGCACCGTGCACCCAGATGCCGACCGGTGAGAGAGGAATGATCCCCGAGACGTGAGGTCTTGTTAGTGTTGTTGACCCTCCGTGTTCAGCTCATTCTGTAGGTCAAAGGTCAAGTTGTGCCCTGCCAACAGCTGAAGCATTCCTCCTGAAACCCGAAGAGCGTAGAACCTGTGACTTCATCACCTGCCCTGTGGTCTCTGCTCAGGTTCCAGGTGGACCTGTCCAGCGGCTGCAGCACCAAGCCGCCCTCGGACGTGGCTCTGCACCTGTCGGCTCGCTTTGAGGGCTCGCCCAGCGTGGCCTGCAACGCCCTGCTGGGCGCCGCCTGGGGGCCGGAGGAGGCGCTGCAGCAGCTGCCCTACAAGCGGGGCGCTCCCTTTGAGACCGTCATCATGGTGCACGAGGACGTCTTCAAGGTAGAGCTGTCTGAGGGAGGGGTGGGGCGTCATGGCGACCGAGGACTGGACGCCTCATGTAGCCGCCATGCCCCGCAGGTGGCGGTGAACGGAGCTCACTTGCTGGAGTTCAGACACAGGGTCCCGCTCCACAGGGTGGACACCTTCTCCGTCTCCGGGGAGGTCGCCATCCACGCCATTGGCTTCATCCCGCGCTCGGTCAGTGTGTTGTCCTTCACCTTTGACCCCAGAGCCTCGCTGAGATGTTGAGTTTCTCCTCCATGGTATGTTTTTGTCTTCACAGGAGATTTACTCAGAGTCTGGCGACTTGGTGAGTTTATAGTTGCTTCAACTTTGCACAGCAAAGACGTAGCAATGATGATGATGGTGAAGATGATGATGATGATGAAGGTCTGAGGAGGATCTGCCCCCACCTTTCAGATGCTCCCATACAAAGGCAGCATCTTGGAGGGCCTGAGCCCCGGCCAGCACATCACCATCAAGGGCCAGGTCAGCGTCTACCCGCACAGGTGAGGTACCCGTGTGTGTGTGTGTTAGTGTCATGGTGTGTGTGAGAGAGAGTGACTTATGTCCACCTTGTCCTCCAGCTTCACAGTGAACCTCCGGAACAGCAGGTCGGAGAACATCGCGCTCCATTTGAACCCGCGCATCAAGTCGGGGGCGTTTGTGAGGAACTCGTACCTGAGCGAGGCGTGGGGCCGCGAGGAGCTGGAGCTGCCCTTCTTCCCCTTCTCAGCAGGGGAGTACTTTGAGGTGAGCGCCACCTACAGGCACAAGCGAGGTGTTTTTTCATCGTGTGGCTTTGTCAGTCTGACTGAGATTCAAAGCTGCAGACCAGGTGGAGATAGATTGCAGACAAGGTTGTCATGTTTCTGCTTTCATAGTTTACAAGGAAAATAAGAATGTTGACTTGATGGATTTAAAATTACAGATGTTGTTGTGGATGTTTTGTAATGATTTTTATCTGAGGTAAAAAAAAAAATTCCTCTACGTTTCAAAGGTTAGATATGAATTTGTTAGTATTTTATCCGCAAACAAGCTACTTTTTTGTTTTGTTTTTTTGTAAATAAGAAGTTGCAGCCTCTACTTATTAAGATTTTCAGATCATCACTTCCCAGTTTTATATTAATATACACAAAAATGGTTGCCAAGTAGCCACAAGGGGACCCACATCAAGCCACGAAAGTTCATTTTCAGGTTCAGACATCACGTGTTTGCACTGATGCCACAGCGATGGTGAGTGGTTTGACCTTTGACCCCGACCCATCTCACCCTTCCTCTTCTGCCCGCCAGATCCTCGTCCTCTGCCAGCCGCACCAGTTCAAGCTGGCGGTGAACGGCTCGCATCTGTTCGACTTCCGACATCGGGTGCAGGACCTGAGCAGCATCGACCAGCTGGAGATCATGGGCGACCTGGAGCTGACCGACGTGAAGGTGTGGTGAAGACCAGGCCGCAGACGGAGGACAGAAGGAAGAGAGAGTGAGGTGGGGTTGCTGCCGGAGATGGACGGTTCTGTCCGGCTCCTGAGCGGTTCCGGCCGTGGGCGGTGTATGAGTGTGTAGTGCCGAGGCGGCCTCGTGAATGGCCAGCAACCACGACTGTTTACAGCTACGGGCTACTTTGTCTCCATCCGATTCTTGTCGATACATTTGAAAGTATTTTAGTTTAAAGGAGCAGGAGAGGTGAAGGTGTCAGGCTCGCGTCTTTAACAGCAAAACCCAATTTACTGGACAGGCACGATAATAATGTCCAATTTCTCCCCGTTATTATTATTCACTTATAATGTGGGGAGACGACCTTTTGAAATTAGGATCACTTCACATGGTTTGTTCACTATCGCTCGATCTGCGTTTTTAATTACACACGGCGTGCCTATTAAGGACTCGTCTGCCCCCAGATCAGCTTCAGTTAATGGGCCCATTGTTTTGTACGTACGTGTGTGTGTGAGTGAGCGCCATTCTCAAGGCATCACATTGAAGCACAGGGTTGGATTACGCAGGAGACGTCAACAACCCCACAAATGTACGATTGTTTCCCGCGGCTAACAGGACCTATTGCTGGTTTCATTTCCTCCTGTCGCAATCACCAGTTCCATTGCGCTGCTCCAGACTTCATTGTGAGATAAACCTCTCCAGTGCAGCATTTACTCTGTGTAGTGTAGGAGGATTTGTGTGTAGCTTAGGTGATTTCATAACAATAAATGGTGTCACTGCACCGTTTGCTGTGTTTGACAAACCTGCGACGGCTGGGTTCACTGGGACAGTTTGACTTCACATGTAAACCTTGTCCCCCAGCAAAGAAATGGCCGAATGTGCGTGGAGGAGGGAGCACAAATTGATTTTCAGAAAAACAAAACCTGTGCGTTGTGTTCCTTCCAAACACCACTAGATGGCAGCACAGACTAAAACATCACTCGCCCTGTGAACCTCAGTAAATGTTCTGTCAATTTGCCCCATAAAAAGTTGATTTATTCATATCCACATGAACTGCTGTGATTTGCGAGCGAGTACTGACAGTGTGGCACAAGACAAAAGTGTAAGAAAGCAGAGTGATACGCAGCTTGGTGACATCACACCGCTTATTGCCGACAAAGAGCAGCAGGAGTGGTCCAATCAGCTGAGGGCCGTCGGGCGAGTTTTCCCATTTTACTAAGCAAAAAAAAAAAAAAAGGAAAATAGGCCAGACCCGTAAATCCATAAAAATGTACTCTAGATGGTAAAAAGAAGTCACAGGATAAAAAACATCAAGTGGTTTTTGCTCGCGATGGCTGTCACACAAACGTAAACATAGACTCCCCTCCGGTCCTGCTCCGGTTTCCAGGAGCGGCTGGGTTCGTCTTCCCTCTCGCTGAAAGAAGTAAGGCGTGTCCGAGCGGCTGCGCGGTGGAAAACCACCTGGTTCTTTGTTCCACTGGAACAATTTGGCACGAAACTCAGCGAGAGGAGGGCGTCGCCTTTTAATCCGGGCCCTGACGTCTGAATCCCGCCTTTGCGGGGGTCGAGGGGGAGTGAGAAGGAGACAAAAAAAAAAAAAAAAAGGTGGCAGCTGGACGACGAAGACGACGGGGAGTCCTCCGTCAGACGGTGCTGAGCTTCACCAGTCCCCTGACCGAGTCCTCGTGCAGCGAGTCCTGGCTGGCCGGGTCGTAGAAGCCGGCCTGGCCCGTGCGGGCGTGGCCCGGCGGGCTGCCGCAGGGCAGCATGCCCGGGGGAGAGGGGACCTCCTCCGGGGTCAGGAAGTGATGATGATGATGGTGGTGGTGGTGGTGATGATGGAGGGCGCCCGGCTCCTGCAGGCTGTGGATGTGGTTGTGCCCGTGGACGGGCAGCGTGTCCGTGGCCTGGTGGCA
>OMPJ01021271.1:3881-15459 GCA_900312935.1 Carapus acus
AGGAAGTTCAACTCTGAGTCTTTGATTTCGCAGCGGTCCGTTATTGATAGTTGAGCGGTCATTATACGAAAATAATGACCGCTCACGTGACCAATATCGGCCAATCAGAACCAAGCTTTCACACAAGCCGTGTAATAAACCTGAATATCACATGTATTCATCTGTGGCTGCAGGTTTCAGACACACAAAATACACAAACGGTCAGCATTCCATTTTCTCATGTACCGCATATTTTCAACTGTCCAACACTACGGTAATCACTTTGCTGCACCGGCACCGACAACATTGTGGTGACTAGTCACTTTTTTTGCCGAGCGCAATGCCCTTTTCATTACGCATTTATTTCATCGGGGTTAAATTGACACGAAGGCAATATTACAACCGTCAGGCACCTACGTTTCATAAAACGGAGCCAAACTCGAGGACGGGAAGGCAGCACGGCGTCCACTAATGGCCCGTGACGTCAAGACTGTTATTGTGGGAGCCCGGTGCATGTTTAGCACACGGGGCTAAAGTGGGACTACAGGCACGTCCAAAAGCCCTCGGCGGGTTAAAACAGGGCCACATGCTGCTCATAGTGTAAAGTGCATAGCAGAATTAATTTGGGTAGAGCAAAAATAATCCCTTGCCGACCAGGACTTGAGCGTTGCTTGAAGACTTGGATATTCTTTAATCAAAATATGTAACATTTTTGCTGATATGATGATAAAATGTATGGTTTTAGGTCAGACTCCATACTGTATTGGTGTCATGGCCAGGCAAGGATGCAGACACAGGTGCAATTCAAAATAGTCTTCATTAATGGTTCATTGGAACACCAAGTTTGGACCAAAAATAGGCTAGAAACTAAAGCCAGGATAAAGCGATATTCGGACGCAACAATTAGAGTGAAAATCACTCCTGCTATTGAGGAAACAAAAAGAGGAAATGACGAGACAAGACACGGAATCGAGACAAAACCCCAACCTGACCTCACAGGTGTGTGACAGACCCACCCCTCCCCCCTTTAAGGCCGGCACCCGACGGCCCAGATATCCGGGGATGGTCTCTGTTGAAGTCCTGGATGAAGGATGGGTCCTCAGTGAAGCGCTGTGACACCCATCGTCTCTCCCCTGGGCCGTATCCCTCCCAGTCCACGAGGACCTGCCTTCCTCAGCCCCTGTTCTGTGCTGCCAGCATCGTCCTGACCCTGGACATTAGCCCCCTATCAGCAGCTTCTTTGGCAGTTGGGTTTGGTGACTAGAACCATGGGGCTGATTCCAGCAGGCTTGACTTAACTGATGAGAAAAGTGGGATGGGTGCGGAGGGACCTTCGCAGACGAGGACGGACAGCAGCAGGACCAATTACTTTAGTGATGAGGAGGAGACTGACGAATCTCGGAGCCAGTTTTTTTGCTGGGAACCTTGGGCCGTATCCATGGCTGATCAGCAAACTCTCTGTCCCTGACAATGTTCTGGCAGAGCGTTTTCGGTCCGCTGCCTGCTTGACTCCGTCCCCCTGTCGATTGAGCACCTGGTGGGTTGATCACCAGATGTGTCGGCAATGGTGTATCAGGGGAGACTTTCAGTTTGATTGTTTTGTCCGGACCTCAGATTAGTCAGAGTTTAGTTTCTAGCCTTTTTCTGGTCGGTACTTTGTGTTCCATTGAATGGACAATATAGACAATTCTGGATTGACCCTGCTTCTGTGTCCTGTGTCCTTGCCCGGTCGTGACAGTACAAACTGGCCAGTATAGATGCAGCAGGTTCAGACCCGCTATCAGCAACGCTCCAGTGACAGGCAGCTCGCATCTCCTGCCAGGGGGAGCAGTTAGCTGCTCTGGGCCGGGATGGCCTCTGAGAGGCCGTCGCCACCCAGGTGGGGCAGCCAACGGAGCAGGTGCAGCATCTGCTCAGGCCGGAACCTGTCGCCAGAGCTCCTATTTCACAACCTGCTCCGAAGGAGCAGGTCCCCACCCTATCGTAAGCTGGAAACGCACGCCGGCTGGTACCCCTAAGCGTCTCCCAGGGGAACCAGGACTATACAGGTCTTGTCATAGACTGTGAAATGCATTTCTAACTCATGCCTCGTGCTTTTCCAAGAGACCGCACCTAAGTGGCATTTTTGATCTTACACCTGGGGAGAAAGGCGAGAGGTTGGGCCAAGGCAGAGTGAGCCAGAGACTCAATTATCTGCCGCTCGTTTTGGGATTCCACCTTCACTTTGAGAGAGAACTTCCATACGGTCTCAGCCAATTGGGAGAAGACTGGAGAGCTGAGCTGGCATGAATGCAAGACGATGAATATACTGGCACAAGACAAGGGGTGATGCAGACTATCAGAACAGGAGGTGACAGGGAACAGGTGACAACACCCAGGGCAGTGTCACCAGGCGAGGAGTGTAAGATAATCGCACTGTTTCCAGAAACACATGCACGATAATTATCGTACCCCTTGATCTTGCATCGTACAGAGGGCATAATTATCGTAATGATTGTACACTTGGCAAGAGTGACTCAGGACACCATCAGACAAAGACACATGAGGAGGGGTAAGTGATCTCAAAGGAAAGCAGTCTTACTTTTCACAATAAAACAGAAAATGGTGAGTCAAGCCATGGAGACAGGATATAACCCCAACTTGACCTCACTGCGGCGTGATAAATGGTTCTGCTGGGAATCTAGAACGTATCTTAACATGCAACTGACAGCAGCAGAACATGCACAGTTAGCATGTTTGGCAAACCCATTCAAACCTTTTTGGAGGGAGTACGTGTACCCTCGTTTTCCCGCAGTACATTTAGATTGAGATTTTTAAAGCACTACTCTTTTATTGATTCTAAACTGAGTGGTGTCATTTTTGGGTTGCCATAGTTACATCTTGCACAGATACTTGTTGGAACAAGCAGCGCAAATTTAGAATCGCACTGCTTGGAATGGTGGTAGCTGCTGTCTAATCAACACCTTCACATATATGGTAGATCACATCGCCGAGGCAGACATGTGATCAGACAAAAGCAGTATCACACCAAATATGAATCCAAGACTTGATTCAAATGAAACGATTATCATCCCCCTTTCAATAATGATGATGTGGGAAGCAGGATCAAAAAGTCCTCTCGTGGATGTCAGTAAATACAGAGGTGGACAGGAACCAGCATATGTAAGCAATAGCAATGAAATACATCGTCATGTGAGCTACAAGTGCTGTGGAAACAATTAGACATTAAAAAAGACATGTTGAATGTATGAGTATTGAGAAATAAATAGCAAAGAGGGCAAAGCAGCCTTGGTCTGAGGCGTCAAATGGGAAGAACTCAGTGAGGCCACAATTAAGTGATGGGTCTATAAACAGGGACAGTTCGTGGCCAGAGCACAAAGCCTGTTTGTTTTCAGTTTGGCAGTGCATGAAGTGGAGGGGAGAAAGTGGAAGCGCCCCCCTCCCTCACCCACAGAGCAGCACTGTCGGGCACACAGCAGCCATTGTCATTCCTACGGGGACAATAGGCGGCCATCACAGGGCTTGGTGGACATGTGTGAGACGTGGAGGAACAATCCAAAAGGTGTTACTTCCCCCAGAGTGTCTCGCCTCCCGCGGTGAGCCGCTACCCCTCCTCCAGAAATTTCCACGTCTGCTGGGAGTTTGTTACTTGCAGAGAAAGCAGGCGGCGGCTCTTTGTGAGCGTGGAGAGCTGTTTTAAGCAAAGAGTTACAGGAGTTAATGAGCGTGTTCTCACCCCTTCTGGGAGCTGTCGTCCTCAACACCTTACAATTAAACATCTGAAGCTATTCGGAGGGGCTGCACTGCTTGCCTTGCTACCACATATGACAGCCAGTGCTTTTCATACAACTGAAAGTTTCTGTTGAGGTGATAATACCACAGTGATGCAAGTCAATCATTCTGATCGCCATATTGACTCATAGGAAATATTAAGTTAAATCTTGAGGGAAATTGCCTCTGCACATTTCAACCCACTCTCTAAAACAGCCAGGTTGTATTCTTTAACCTTCTTCTATGTCAGCGCTGGTTTCTGGCGATAACAGCCCCACGTAGGAGCACCTGTTGTGAGTGTGTGACATTGACCAGGTGCTTTGGTTGACCTTCAACAGTGCGGTGAGAAAGTGAGCTTCACCAAGTGAAGGTGTGAAATTTTCCAGCACTCCCCGCTCAATGGAACCCAGTAACCAGGACCATCTACAGAAATCATTCTGGAGTCACACAGCCCTGAAATGTCACAAATTGTATGGACTGAATGGACAACACCCACCGGGAACAGATATGAGCATTTCATTCTTGAATGTTGGGTAGCTTCAACGTTGCTGTCGTTGTTGTTGTTTATTTGCAACATTTCTTGTAGTGGTTGCTGTTGATGTCAGAAAGTACAAGGTTGAGTTCAAAGTGTGTTTTTATTTTCTAACGTTCTACACCAAAGGAGCTCACACTTTTTTGTCTTGTGAGCAAAAATTCAAAATGGCCAAGTCAAAGAGATCTTGATTGACACCAGTAGGAGTTGTTATTTTGAAAGTTATTTACGTTTAGCTCACATACGTCATTCATCTTCAATGTCAAAATCAATCGGCACCGTCATTACATTTAGTGAGTTGTGTCATTCCAAATTTTACAAAATGTCCAAGTGATGTCATGAAATGTCAACAGTGGATTCTTTGTGTTGAAGTAAGAGATCCACAGTAAAACAATATCCCAGCCAGGAAACTCTAAACAGGAATTTTAACTTTTCATCTCCTCACGCATTATCTTACTTTTTTACTGCCTGTAGTGTTTTGCCGCATGTAGCCACATTTCTCATTAAACTGGCTCAGCACAGCTCCTTCATTTTAAGGCCTTAGATGAGGATTTAGGGATTAGATCATCAACATTATTAAAATGCAAGCTCTCAGTCACAAAGAAGCGCAGGCATAATGCTTCTCTTCATTTTCATCCCAAAGTTTCCAAATAAAAACCTCACTGTGGAGAAACCTGTCACAATGTGCCACCGTGTGTGTGTGTGTGAGTGTGAGTGTGAGTGAGTGACAGATGGGGAATATAGGGTCAAACGCTAGTTCCCGCCCAGAGGACTGCACACATATAGAGATGGTCAGCCTGCTGCTTGCTCGATGTGTGTGTGTGTGTGCGTGTGTGCGTGTGTCAGCGAGCGAGCGAGCGTGGCCACGGCAGGAATAGACGCATTAACCGCCATGACTGGCCTCTGCCACTCGGCCTCCTGCCGATTCATTAAATCCTGCACGCCTCCGCAGATATTGACTTTGCAAGGTGCAGGAATCAATCATTTGCTCGACCTTTCCTCCGACACGATGCCATATATTGGAGTTAATTGCTCCGCCGGCGTGTTGTGATAATAAAATGAGATTTTGTGGTAATGATGTAAACAGATGATTCTGTTTGCCTCTCTCACAGCACAAACAGGCATCGCAGACAATCTCCCACTGTCTAATTAGCTGAGGGGGGAAATGCTTTGCTCACTTAGCCTCACAATTTATTGAATCGTCGAAAATATGCAGCGAAACCACAATATTTTCCTAAAATTCTTGTTTGGGGGCAAACAAATCCTCCCATAAGAGGTCCCGGTTGAATTCTTCCCGTGGATGTTTGTGAGCCAAAGGGGGCTTGTGTGTGCAGGATCATGCCAGTTTAGAGGAGCAGCCAAGCCACATGCACACCTTAAATCTGCACCCCTGCAGCGTCTAATTCATGCTGCACGCTCTCCTCTGGGAGCGTTCCAGACTCATCCTCCATGAGTGATTCTCCTCCACTTGAGCTGTTGTCATTCATCTCCCCGGCCAGACTCTGTCGCTCACCGTCGTTTATTACGTCGGCAGCTCCTCCAGCAGCTGATCTGCGTTCATGACCCAGACGATCCCTCTCGTCTTTCAGCTCTGATTTGTTGGAAACTGTTGCATCTTGCTGTTGCATGTGCTTTGCAGGGTTGGAGCAAATGGGGTGGAGCACCCAGGAGGACCAACCCAGCCTTCTGGCGACGCCATCTTTGTCCACCCTGCCTCAGAACTCAAAGAAAGAACAACCAGAACCGCATTTCAGGGAAAATGTAACATCCCAAAAAAAGAAATATCGCTTTTTCACAAAACTGCTTCGCAACAAAAGAATGGAATGAACTCCCTCTACACCTACAACCTTGCGTAAACGTTAAAGATTTCACCAGACAAACCAAGATGCACCTGCTAACTAATCAGATATGTTGCCATTGAAAACTAGGTCGGTTTTTACCATTTAGCTTTAAAGTCATAATCCAAAAGCTAGCTCAAGATGTGCGCAAGGCACCTTGATTTTATTAGAGACTTCTTTTGTATGTACATTGTATGTTTATATGTTTGTATGTTTTAATGTTCCTATTTTATTTTCTACCCCTCAAGATGTGCAATCTCTGCATTTTACTACTGTAACTTCTACTGAAACTTCTGTTACTTGCTGCTGGAACGCTGCTATAAACATGATATGGAGCTGCCAAAAGTATTTTCACAATGGTGTTGGAAACAGTATCATAGTGACAATAAAGGATTCTTATTCTGATTCTTCTTATTCTTATTCTACATCAGAATCTCCTCTACATGTGTGAAATATCCTGCATGCAAGTCCTACCAGCCTCTACTTTGTGCAGAGTCACATTGGTGTGAACAAAGAGCCTCTATGGGGGTGAGACGTGTGTGTTTGGATGCCGTCTCAGAGCTGCGTGGAGCTTTTTTTTTGTGACCACCGAGCCTCTGAGCCTCCTGCTGCTCCTGCCCGGCGTGTCGCCCCCGATAGTCCACCGGCAGCAGTTTCAGCAGTTTCAGCAGTGTCAGCTGTCTCAAAGCCCATTGTGGCTGATTTAAGGCCAGGACACACACACACATTCACACAGGAGAGAGTGGGAATCTGACAGATGGGGGCTTGATAAGCTCACACACACTCTGTCTCCTCTGCGGGATTCCTCCAGCCGAGACATCCGGCCCACACCGCTGTCTCTAATCCCCCGAGCCCCAAATTGCTCTCGCCTCGAGCTCGGCTCTCAGACTGAAGTCCAACCGTGGACACAAAGTGTTACATGGGAGATTCTAACTCCCTAATCAGCTGATATCATTTCAGGATTTCGATTGAATAGTTTGTGATTAGCTTCAAGGCTTTGTTTTGTTTTGGCAGAAGATGATATTCCTCCACTGTTCCAACAGATTTGTCCCCACAGCAATGAGACGGATCACTTTCACTGTTCTGGGTTTTCGCAACTCAGGAACGTGCTGCTGGGTATGTGTGTGTGTGTGTACGATTCCTCCAGATGGGCATCGAATGGCTCAGTGTGTGTGATCGCTGCCATTCAGATCCTCCTGTTTTGAGGACCTTGACCTTTGACCCTCACAGAAGGCCACCTCTGACAGGGTGTGGGCAGAGTGCAGACTGAAGGTCAAGCCTTACCTCCTTGGCTTTATTACTGAGGCTGTGTGTGTATGTGTGTGTGTGGGGTGTGTGTGTGTGGGGTGGGGGGTCCAATGTGTCCAATCACTCATCTGTGACAAGCAGGGTCTCCTGCTGTCTCCCAGAGACGCCAACAAAGTAAGACAGAAACTCAGAGACAAAGACAACTATGTGCCATAGCTCCTGTATGGGAATACTCAACGCAAGTTGGAGTGCCGACCAATCAAGTACAAAACTTTGGGCAGTTCAGAAAAAAACTTAGAATAGCAATTTGTCATACTTAAGACCTTCCAAAGCAAAGGACTGAAGAATATGGAGTTCCCTGCATCTCAAATCTTCGTGGCTTTGCATGTGTTGCTAGTTTAGTGTCTGGAGAAAATGTCACTATCTTATGGAACAGCTCGCCCACACGCACACCATGCGAACACACACACACACACACACACTTCCACTCACCCACGCTGCACGCTAATGACAGGCGCAGACCCGAGGCACGCCGCCCAGCCTTTGTAAGTACCCCCAAGTCGGAACAAGCGTGTGATTAAAATCTTTGCGGGTGTGTTTGTGTGTGCACAGAGCTGCTGTCCAGACGGGAAGTGAGCGGCGGGCTCCTCTGTGGGCCCTATAAAGCCGGCTCGCGTAGCGAGAGGGTGCTGTTGCGGCGGAGGTGGAGAAACAGGTTTGAAAGCAGTTTCCGCCCCGTCACCTCTGTGTTGAAAGTCTGTCCGCCTCCATCCACGTGATGGATGAAAACTGAATCACGCACCAAAGCTAATTTAACACTAAAATAAATTCAGGATGGCAAAATGGCATCTTGAGGACGTGCATGACTGGAGAGATGAAATCAGCCCTCTCTCTGCCCTCCCTGCTGCACACTGGGGACGCGGTCGAGTGTAATGATGGTCATTTGTTCTCTTCCTCCCAGAAAACATGAGGCCATTGTGAGGTGGACCCTGGCTTGTGAAAAGGCACACGCACAGAAGTACACAACGCAGTCTGTGCCGGTAGCCCGGATGCGGTAGGGCCAGGCTTGATTTATCTCGCTCCCTCGCCGCTCATAATTATGCTGCCAGACTGCGATTAACCGGCATCAGTGATTATTAACCCGTCATGTTAGAGCCGCAGACCCACGGTTACACTCCGTGTTTATGATCCCCTCCCAACAACTGCCAGCGGAGCTGGAAATAACCTGCGCTCGGACAGTGAAGGTGTTCTGTGGGCATGTGAGGCCATTGTCAATTCACATTGGGGGGGCCACTCCTTTTATGGCCGTCCAGTTTCAACAGCGACGATGAAGTTTTATGTAAGTCTGCGAGAGACGAAAAAGTCTAAACGCCGAATCCCAGCGCTCACATCAAGTGCACAGATGGTGCCGCGGGTCAGCGCAGCAAGGAAAAGACACAGTGAATCTGTATTCTTAGCCCAGTATTACACGTGAAAAACACACTCTGTGCTCAGTCTGGACTCAGAGGAAATGGGCAATAAAGTGTAATTGCTTGAATCAGTCTGTATCTGATGACGGCGTCCTGCCAGCTACGGACGGTCTGCTGGGACAAATCAAAGAGAGGTTAGAAAGGACCTTTCGGCATGAGTGGGACAAGTATGTCCTGCTTGAAGAGGACGACGGGAAACGACTTCTCAAAAAGAGGACTTGTGGCCTGTCCTGCTGCGATTGTCCCTCTAACTTTGTGTTCTGTCCATACAGTAGCGATGAACTGCTATCAGATATTCATCAGATATCTGATAGCATTATCTATCTATCGTATCTTTCAGATAGACTTCAGTTTGTTAATGTTAACAACGTGTCTTCTGAGCACACAAGGGTTAGACATGGAGTCCCACAGGGCTCCGTACTCGGACCGATTCTGTTCACCCTATATATGCTCCCTCTGGGTCAGCGGTCGGCAACCCGCGGCTCTGGAGCCGAATGCCGCTCTTTAGCGCCGCCTTAGTGGCTCCCTGGAGCATGTTAAAAAATGTGTGATAATGGATTGAAATGGGGAAAATGTATTTTTTTTTGTTTTAATTTGTTTTTTCTGGGAGACAAACAGATTCTTATCGTTTTACTACAATGTTGTAAAAATATTAAGAATAAATTTTGATTCATTAATAAGGCTTATTTAAGGCTTTGAATTTTTTTTGTGGCTCCAGATAAGTTTCTTTTTTACTTTTTTTGGCCAGTATGGCTCTTTCAACATTTTGGGTTGCCGACCCCTGCTCTAGGTGGCATCATAAGAAAACACTCTATCAACCTCCATTGCTATGCTGACGATACACAACTGTATCTATCTGTAAAACCTGAGGAAACCAACCATCTAGCTTAACTCCAGGCTTGCCTTAGTAACATAAAAACATGGATGACTCGGAACTTTCTGTTGCTCAACGCAGATAAAACTGAAGTTATTTGTGTTGGTCCAGAGCACCTCAGAAACTCCTTATGCACTGATATTGCTACTTTGGATGGCTTTATCTTGGCCTCAAGCACCACCGTAAAAAAATTAGGAGTTATCTTCCATCGAGACCTGTCACTGAATGCCCACATTAAACAAATATCAAGAACCGCCTTCTTTCTCCTCCAAGGGGACACATCTGAGTTGGGAGGAGTCCAAAACCTCCCTTTTCATGTCCATCCTTGGGAAGCTCTTCCTGGGGAGGCTGCGCGTGCTCATCCAACTGGGTCACTCGGGGGGCATATAAATGATACATTAGCGCCGCGTACGGACTGAATATATGCACGGGTGTGTCAGCGGAGACACACATCACACGTGCAGGCCAGTGTGAGCGAGTCTGCGTGTGTGGGGGTGGAGGACTGGCATGAATCAATCCCATGATGCAGTAGTGTGACTTGGCGTGAAGCGGAGGAGGAGGTTTGGTCGAAGCACACTGAGGTGTTATCACCGCACTTTCCTCCTCCTCCTCCTCGCTTCCCTCTCACTCTCTCTCTCTCCCTCTCTCTGTCACCTTATCTCTCTCTCCTTCCTCTCCTCTTTCTCACCCTCCCTCTTCACACGACCTTTCAATTATTGATTTTCAGCGAGCTGCGGCTCCTTCCTGCCCTTCGTCTTGCTGCCGCTCCCTCCCTTTTCATCTCTAGCTCCTTTGACTTGAGCCCCAAAAACATCAACACACACAGACACACACACACACACAGATGCCCGTGCAGATGCCTGGTTCCCTCTCCGGTTCCCTCCCTCTCACCTCTGCCTCTCCCTGACGTGCCTCCATATTAAAATGCTTAGCTGCTGGCGGTGGGTTGCCGTGTCAGCAGGGGAGAGAATTGGAGCAGTAATTCATACGGCGCTGTCACGCGGGCTGGCAGTGAGCGAGAGCGACTCTTCCCCGAGGAGACAGCCGGGAATGAGCCCGGCAACGTAGCCCGCAGCCATCAATAATCCAGCGCGGCGGCCCACGCTAAGCGCGGCCCCCTCGTGCTCTCATTAAACACCTCCTTCCTCACGCCGACATGTTAGCACAGGCGGGCAGCGCCGAGTCCTACGCCCGTCTCAGCGTCTGTCCTCCAACGCGGCCGAGGGGATGAATATCATCATCAGTCACGTTGCAGCCACGTCACCCTCTGGGCAGCAGGGGGTCCGGGAGCAGAGGCCTCGCCCCCCCTGGGATGGCAGCTCTGTATCTAGGCCATCGCCTGCCCCTCCATCGAGGAGCCATTTAGGCGCAAAACACATTTATGTGTGGAGTGGAGTTTGTGCTTAGGCTTGATTGTCAAGTCAAGTCAAGCCAGTTTGATTTGTATAGCGCCAAATCATGACAGAAGTTATCTCAAGGTGCTTTCCAAAATGGAGCAGGTAGTGCTCCTCAGCATGTAAACAGTCAAGTTCTATGGGATGGACACACACAGACCCAAGATGTCCCCCAAATGCCAACTGCCTTGACCCCTTGGGTTGAAAGAGAGAGGGAAGGAGAGAGAGACAGAGAGACAGAGACAGAGAGAGACAACTATAAGCTATACCGAAAAGTTTTTAGCCCACTCTTAAAAATAGTGAGGGTATCCTCCCACCGGACTGAAGCTGGAAGATGGTTCCACAGGACAGGAGCCTGAGAGTTAAAGGCTCTGCCCCCTATTCTACTCTTACTGATTTTAGGAATCACCAGTAACCCTGTGTATTCAGATCGCAGAGCTCTGGTTGGATGATAAGGCACAATCAGCTATGTC